>WAAD01026667.1:198820-226847 GCA_013389945.1 Fregata magnificens | reverse complement strand
AGCCCCGGGCGGGCACAGGCAGGCGCGGCTGGCCCACCACCTTTCCGCTGTGCACGGGTCGGGGGCCCACCCCTGCCACCCGCCCCCGAGCTCCTGCCCGAGCACTCGAGCAGTCACACGAGGCCGCGCATGAGGCTGGACTCAGGCCTGGGTGCAGGTGACGGCGTGGGCACCGCGTCCTGCCCAAGCCTCTCCTCGGGGAGCACAGTGGCGTGGCGCTGCTGCCCGCACAGCCCTGCCTCGGCTGGGCCTGACCCCCTTCCCCCTCGCCCGTGGGTGCTGCACCCTCAGCAGCTGCCTGGCAGCTGCACATCCATCGCGGAGCTGTAACTACTGGTTCTCCTGCTGCAGGAGCGGGGAGCCCGGGGGTACCCCCACCACCACCTTGCAGCTGGAATATGAATGACAGTACAGGACTTCCACACAGCGTCTTTCCTTCTTCTTATCATCTGTTGTTCTTTCTGTACTTCTACCTCACATCTGGTCGGGGGGTTTGCTTCAGTCCAGTCTTGGACTTCTCAGTCAGACTTCTCTGGTTGCCTGCACCCCCCATCTACCTTTTGCTGCACCGCTGAAGGAGATCCATATTTTCACAACGCTCAATAATGGGTCCTCTGCTGCAGAAACCAAGCCAAAAAAAAAGAAAGAAAAAAGGGGGGGCATTACAGTTCTTGCCTGCTATGGAGGGAGAGGTAAGAGACAAGAGTTTCTGCAGGCACTGGGAAAAATAAACACCACATTTCCTGGCAAAAAAAAAAAAAAAAAAAAAAACCCAGACCAAACAAGCAAAAACACAACTCAAAGAAAGGCAAATAACATGGGCAGGCTTCACGCAGGAATCTGGCAGGTGCCACCTCCGCACCCGCTTCCGCCCAGCCACCCGTCCTGGCATGCTGCTGTGCAGCCCCCATGGCTGAGCGCGTGGGGCACCGGCACAGAGCCAGCTCCGAGATCTCAGGCTATACCACTGCTGCTGGACGTACCTGCTCCAGGGATTCTGGCCCTGCTCGCTGCTCCGGCCCTCCCGCCCGAGCTGCTCAGACGCCGTGGGAGCACACGGGCACTGTCTCCGCTGCTAACAGTGGGCACGCGGTCTCCTTTGGGCCCCGGGTGTTACATGTGTGCGTTTTTGTCAGTTTGTGGTGTCCAAAATGAGGGGATATCAGTGTTAACTGGTGAGCTGAATGGTGCTTTCATAGAAAAACGCTGTGGACTGCATACCCTGGTGATGTTACAGTGGGGGTGGTGTTGGAGGGCTCTGTGGGGCACAGGGAGCCAAACGTGGCACCGGCTCATCCATACGGGGCAGAACTGCACCTGGGTTTTGTTTCAGAGCAAGGTGACCACTGCACTCCAGTCAGGAGCCCGGGAGCGGGCTGAGATTTAAGCAGCTATGCACAAGTTGGGGAGTGTAGCCCAGAAGTGAAGCGGGGAGCCAGATTGCGCGATGGCATAGGCGCGCTGTGACAAGCAAAGGGAGTCAGTTCCAGCCCTTAGCTGTGGGGGTCTCCAGAAGACTGTCTTTCACCACTCCTGGAATATTTCCTCCCAGAACCTGACTGCTACAGCCTGGGAGAGGCTTTTAAAACCAAAGGAGCATATTAAAAAGAGAGAGTCTCTAGATGACAGGGTTTCATACAGCTCAACGTAAGGCACATCTGTAATACCACACGTTCAATATATTGCTGCCGGTTGCGGCCTGTTGGCTCCACGTTGAAACAAGCAACATTGGTAACTTTCTCCTCATTTTTCACTGTTCCCCTCATTGCTCTGAATGCTGCCCCTGTTGTTTGAGCACCACTGCTTCGTTATCCCCTCTAGCTTCGATTCTCCCCTTCCTGAGGGGCCTCCTCAAGGATGGGGCCTGCAGTGCAATAGCGGCAGTCGTGCAGTGGGGTGTTGAGCTTAGCTAACCTTGTACATGAAATGCCACCTGTGCCCTGAGTGCAACTTTTAAAGGCTTTTTCTGGATTATGAGTCAAGGACTGACTTGAACACTGACTAGTTAACTACATATGCAGTTCTCATGTGGGGAAGCAGCTATTCCCGAGAGAAGGTAACGCAAGGCATGACAGCTAGGGGAAAAAAACCCACCCAAACCCGGAGATCTGAATATTTGGGTCAAAAGTTTTAGCAAATAGAACTGGGTAAAGATCTATTAGAGCCTGGGATCTCAGCACCACAGAAACCTAAATCCTGCCTAAAATCTGTAGCAAGAGCATTTCTGTGTAAGGAAGGTATTTTTGAACACGGTGCCATTTGGGAATTGCAGTGGTTGTAGACACTGGACAACGTAGCTGTGTCAGTACTCCCTGCCAGGGACATCTGAGCTTGCTCTCAGGAGCACATGGTACCTGGCAAGGCAGGAGGCACAGACTCAGCATGCCCCTCCAGCACTCACGTGCCCCCCCATCTCCCCCAGGCTGGTCATGGGTGGCAGAGGCAACGCAGGGGACCCTCCGTGGGAGCTGACATAGCTCAGCAGGCTCAAGCCCACTTGCTGCTTTTAAAAAAATAGCTCTGAAAAGGGCAAAACACTGCAATTTCCAGCTGGAAGGAAAATGGTATATAGTTGTATCGGGAAGGGTGAATTCTTGCAGAGTTCACAGACTATGTTTCCCTCGGTTTCTTCACAGCTCACCCTGTGCAAGTGCGTCCAGGGGAGACAGAGGATTGCATATGCAGGAGTGCAGTCGTCTGCCTGGATGAAACTACCCACCCTGCTCACCTGCACGTGCTGTGCGGCCTTGGAGGTTTTTCATTTAAAAGGCAGAATTCCATCGAGAATGTGAATAACTCAGGAATCAACCAAGATGCCATGTTTCAGTGAGTATGGACTTGTTCCTATGGTAATGTGGAATTTGGTGTTTTTGCAGGAAAGGCATTTTCTGTAATTAGCCCAGCTGACATCAGTGTAACATCTAAGATTAAATTACAGCCCAAACCAAAACAAGGGGTATTTGGGATTGCTGATACTTTCTCTCGTGTTTATGCAAACGCTTCTCTTTCAAGCCACACGAGGCCAGACAAATAATCACTGTACGCTGAAGAATCCCCAGGCAGAGATGATGCAGCACACCAGCAGCTTGCTTTCCGGATTTCTTAAAAACTCATTGGAGCAGGTCCTCAGCTGGCACAATCTAGCAGAGCTCCTTGCCTCATCTCCTTTCATCCTCTTTTGAGCTCTGCTAATTATACCAGCTAATGAAACAGCTTTTTGCATTTGACAAACAAACTTCTTCACTCTTGACTTCCAGAATGTTTGTCACTGATGCAAAGGAAAGATAGCTGCAGTCTCTGGGGCAGGAGTGGTAATCCCACCAGTTTGTAGAGGCAGGTTTATAAATAGAAGAGACAGACAGACAGAAGCATCTAAAAGAAGAATTTTAGTAAGCCAAATTGCCCAGGTATTTATAGGCAACCTCAAGGGTTCTGTAGAGAGAGTTTCTCTCCTCTGTGATCCGGAGCACTGGCTGCAGCTCACTTGGACATAAGCAAGCAGGATTCGGCCCCAGCATCAGTACAGGTATGGATGTGGCAGCATGGGCTGCGATACAGGCATGGTTCAGCACCCAGCAGCTAAAGCCACATCTGCTGTGGCAAGCGTCTAAGAGAACTAGCTTCCACACAAGCTGCAATCACAGCTTTGGATCCAAGTGAAAACATAGCAGCCTTTCACTAAATTCCAGTGACATTTGCTTTATTTATGCAGAAGAAAGTAAGAGAGCTGCATTAAACACTGGTTAGGGAGTTTCTGACCACTTACTCTAATGGCAATCATCGCTCAGCCCAGCTTTGTTTAAATGAGTTGAGACCCTTGTCCTGTAAACATTTTGCATCTGTTTAACATTAAAGCTGCACAAAGTGCAAGGATTATTTATATGCATAAGCCTAAGCATCTATTTTACTTCAAGATGAACAGAAACAGTTTTAGGCATGTTAATCACGTAATGCTTTTGAGTTGAAGCGTACAGTTCTGTTGAAGGCCACTAACAGAGAGAAAAGAGGCTGAAGGAGAGCCAGGAAATGCCTTCCAGCCATGTAAAACCCCTATGAGCATCTGGCAACCACCCCTCTTCCTTGCAGGTTGTCCTGTTTCAGCATGAGCATATGCACAGGTTGGTAGAAGCACGGATAGCTGCATCACATAAAATAAATGCTCAATTTTTTAAAAGAAGACCAGGTAGAATATATACTTGTTATGGGCAAATCACCAGTAGTCAATAATTTATTTGCTGAATTTTGCCTCTTCTTCTGGTGATCACTTGCCTGCAAACAGTTTCTTTGCTCTATTTGTTAATGACTTCTGTTTATATGCTTTGATAACCCCCCACTGAAACCAAAAGAAAGATTTCCATTGTTTTAATAATAAAATGATTCAGGCTCATGTTCATGAAGTTATTTGGGGTATTTACCCAATTCAGCTTCTAGGTACAGGTTCAAAAAAAACTGTCAGAAGAAATTGAAAAGTTGCTTAAGTTAGAGTTAAATGAAATTACCAGATGGATGCCAATGCAGTCTGAATTCTTGTGTGCCCATCTGGCAGACTCATTTAAACAAAAATGAAAGAAGAGGAGATTATGTCATTAATGAATGCCTGCACACAAACAAGGAGCAACTCAGGTTTTTCAGGCAGCTGTAGAGCTGGTGTTCCTTGCTTCTTGAGTCGTTTATGTCTGAAACCGTATCTTTTTCATGCCATCCTCCTCACAGAAATGCCGATGTTTTGACTTTTAGAGGCAAAATGCCCGGCATTATTTCTGTTGTGCTCCATTTTAGCAGCTCCTTCTTCCCACAAAGCCAAGGCGAGGTGGTTTGGTTTCCAGCCCTGTGGCACCAAATGCCATGACATGAGCTGTCACCTCCTCTCCCGAGCAGTCACTGTTCTGCCCACACGTGCCGTGCAAGCACACCTTGGTCCAGAGAGCAAACCCCATGAAAATGGCTGTTGAGGCAACTGGTCAGGCCAGCCAGCCAGGAGGGCTTTGGTGAAGGCTGAGCCGACCACATGAAGCAGAGCAGCACGAGCAGAGCAGTTGCAAAGCACAGTGGCTTCATTCAAGCCAATGGTTTTACGGGGAGGGAGCGCTGGGAACTGGGGCTTTGCGGGGTTGCAGCCTTGGGAAGGAACGGCACCCCAGCCTGCCTCCTCCAAAAGTTAGTTATATTAGTCTATTTATTCTAAGATTCTTTCATTTGGTCATTTTTCCTCACTTTTTTATCAGTCTGCCTCAGGAGGAGTGACTCAGTTACTCCTACAGTGGTAGCATCCACCTCCAAATCCTGATTCTCCATCTTCTCTTCCCAGTACTCTGCCTATATAGAGACTAATTATCTGACATGATGAGAGTGGGTGGCAGTAAGAGATCGCTGCTCCTCGCCATTAAACAGCTTCAGCTTCTAGAGTAAATGAATGTTTTCCTTTGAGTGTTTATGCATATGGAGATAGCACTGTGTTACTCTACAACGTGATTTTGTCAGAACAGCGAGTGTAAGAGTACGATGGCATGATTCCCCATTCCTCATCTCTTGGCAACATTGAGTTGGTGTAATTCAGCCACGTAGAGTTGTAGCCTTTGCTGCTTCACCCGACACCTTTCAGCACTACAACTAGTCAGCAATAAAATAGCAGAATACAAGTTCTGCTTATGCAAGTCTTTGCAAAATTTACAATTAAAGACAGAAGAACAAGTTCCCTGTGCTCTGGCGTGGTGGCACAAAACTTGAGCCCAGCTCTGGGACTGACAACTCAATGAAAAGCAAGGTGGGTAAATGAAGCAAGCCCGGAAGCTTGTCAAACCTGGGTGCTGTTGACTGCCTGAAGCTCACAGTCCCCAGAGGTACGGGACCTCTGCCAGTGTCATGTCTGGACATCAATGTTCACACCCTGGGGACTATCAGGAGAAAGACTAACTGACATGAACTTCGCTGATGGGCACCAGGAGAGAAGCAACCTAGGCTGACCAGGTTCAAGACCATTCCAACTGCTAAAGCTCACAGTCAGCACAAAGAAGTATTGAGTCCTGAAAGCCTCATCTTGGCAAGCTGCAGTCTAACAAGGTGTGTCAGCTTGGCCATGCTTACCATGTGTTCTTCCAAATTAAACACAATCGTGGCTGCGGCTAGAACAGGAAAAAATACCTCATCCCTCTGCACTGAGCCCCCCACAATGGAAGATCACTGAACTGGAAAGGCACATGGAGCTTCAAAGCTGCAGTTCCTGCATGGCTCTTGTTTCTCCACATTGCAGCTGGTGGTAACATTGAGACACGGCACTGGAGAAAAGCCTCAAGTGGAGACAGAGGTTGGGGATCTGAATGAACCCCTGACTTATGCCACTTTGCCAAAATAAGCTGATTTCCACTATAGCTCCAAGGGGTAGCGGGCATCTGAGCTGCATGGATGGGCCCTGCAGCATAGCCTGGCTGCGTGATGCAGAGTTTAGGACTTCTAGACCCCCATTTTCACCCTCCTTCCCTTAACTCCTACAGCAGGAGCTACAGCACTCTGCCAGAAATCAGGAGCGTTGAGGACACAGGAGGGGCTGCCCTTACTCGCTGCTCTTCTTTGCCTGGTGACACCATGGCCAGCAGCTCAGAGGGGCGATTACAGGGAAGCTCCTGCACTGCCAGCCCGGGGACGGGAACGGGGACAGGGAGCTCTGGTCCTGCGAGGAAAGGGCTCTCGCCAGGCTCAGCACTTGCAGGGATTGTGAGAGGATCAGGCATGCTTCGCGAAGATAGGAGCCTCCAAGGATTCAACTCCCAACTCTAATAAGTCTGCTGGACCCGTATAAACTCTGCTGATTTAGAGATTTGTCCAAGCTCGTTTTCCCTCACGCTCCCTGTCTCCTCCACCAGGGAGCAAGCGACAGCCTGCTCCTGATAGGCACCTCCAAGAAATTCACGTTCCTGGAAACTCAGGAGTGAGAAGGCAACTCTATTTTTTACAGCAGTAGAGCAAATTCCTTCTCTGAGGTCCTTCTGCTGTAAAGGCAGGCTATTGTTTTGTCTCTGTTTGGCAAGAGAAAACCTAAGATTGATCAATGGCTTGGGGTTACTTTTTCCTTAATGACTGCAACTGCTTTGCTCTCACAGTGGTTTTTTAGGGATATTGTTTACTCCAGCTTCAGTCCTACTCAGAACACTTGGAATTCAAATAAACTGCATTGCATTGCATTTTCTGGCAGGCACCCAGTACAATGAATTTCAAACTGGTGTTTGATTTTGTCAGCTACAAGGCAGAGAGGCATCTCACTAGTCAAGACTAATTCTTCCAGTTGTTACACAGCATGACCCCACGAATTTGCTGCCAGTCACATCGCTGAGGTCATGTTATCCCTCAGTAACAGCACCCCAAAAACATGGTAAAGTGCAGAGGGTGATCTGCAGAGTTAGGAGACTTTGAACCTGTAGTATTTAATACCTGGAATTAACTGTGGGTGTATCTACTGACATTTGGAAGAAAGATAAAAGATTTTCAACCTTTAGGGTGATTCACAAAGACTCGAAATATTTGGAGTTATTTGTGGTTGCAAATCTTAAACAGATAATTGAAAAAGTGTTGACCAGACATGACTTTTCATTAATTAGATAGACAAGAAGAACAAATGAAGTCTTTTGAGGTCAAGAGATCTTCCCAAAAATATTATTCTCCCCCCCCCCCAATTAATGTTATATATATTTTCAAGTCAAGGTTTCCCAAAGAGCTTTACAAAATGTTACACGATGAGCATAAAGACAAAGTATCACTCAGACCTGTTAAACACTCTGACCCATACACAGCGCAGGCTATTCAATGCTAGCTTTAAAGGGAGATCCTGGCCAAGGCCACCTCCCTCCCACTCATTTTGCATACAGGAATTAGCCGGAGCCCCCCTGGTTCCTCACATGCTTCAAGCAAGTCCCCTGCAGCACTGAGATGTTTGCGCTTCCCTTTCCTCTTCAGAAAGAGCCCTCCCGCCAAGCAGCCCAATTGCCTAAATCTTCATGTTAGCCTGGCGACTGGAAACAATACCACTATTGCACAAGCCGACCCCCAAAACACTGAATGGTTGTGCCTGATTTCTTCATGAATGGTCTTCCTGTCACCAGGGCCATGAGGAAGGCCAGATCCCCGCCCCAAGCCCTGGCTGCCGCCCTACAAAAGCCGGGTATTTCTGCTACAGTGCTCGGCAGCAGGCGCTGCTGATATTTGGCTCTTACGACTCGTCGCCCAAAGAAGGTTTCCCTGAACGTGCAGTTACCGTCTCCATCAGACGCGTAGGCTCAGACAGATGGCCCCAAAGTGGCACGGCATTGCCTGGCTGATCTCATGGGGGGCAGCTTGGAGGGCAGCATGCCCCCCAGGCACAGCTGGGGCTGCCGGATGGGGCTGGAAGATGCTACCGACACGCTCCGGCTCTGCCCGCGTGACCCGGGAACAAGGAGGATGCTTCACTGAACATGAAACCACCACGCTGTGAGGGACACAGCTCTGTTGCTGCTGCCTCAGGAGAAAGATTTTTCCAACGCGTGATGGCTCTGCATACTTGAAGCACCAGTTTGGAAACACAGCATAGGGCCACCCTGGCAAAGCTCTTCTGCAGTATTTGTGTCATTCGGGGTGTTTTATCCTTCAGCTTTGCATTGATGAAGTTCTTTCTCTGCTTCAGGGACAAGGTACTTTTATTTGAGACACCCGGCCTGGGACTGTGGATTATGGAGTGTCGGGATCCAGGTGCCACAAAGGGCGATGGAGCTCAGCCTGGCAGAGGACAAGCTAGTGATGGTCTGAGCACACTGTGGCTGCAGGAGGCACCTCTGAGTCTCAGGGACATGCACTTCCCTCCCTTTCTGTTAGGAACTGCAAGCAGTCTGGAGTCCAAGTAGCATTTTCAAAAGGTCTTCTCCAGCTGCACTCACCTCCCTGTCCTCTCCAGCACTGTTGCTTTGTCCTCCCTCAGTTTTCCTTTGCCTAGTCATATTTCCTCCCTTTTTACCTTTCATGCCTCATCCTCAGATAGCATCTCACCATTTCTTCATCCTTATGGTCCTCTTACTCCTTCCTTTTCTCTCCCACACCTTTCTTAGCAACTAGGTCCAGTTCTCTATTCCAGGGAGAGGAAGTGGAAGGAAGCTGCTGGGCTTGTCTTCTCATTATTACTAATTCCAGCACCTCCCTGCTCTTACTCACCCTATTCCCATCATCACCACTTCACCCAACTCTTCTTCCTGCCCCATCCTGACATTGCTGTCCCATGATAACTTTTGGATGACCTCTCTTGGACTTTAACTTTCCCTTACATCATTACCTCCTAACCACACCCTTGCCAGCTCTCACCTCCACACTGGCACCCATTTGATTACCTGGAATCTCTCCTCTTTTCCTTTGATTTGCCCTGCAGCTGTGGTCTATGTTTCATACTTGCTGAAATGGATCTTGCCTTTGCCATGGACTGCTCCCTCGTTGGTCTGCTTGACTGTGCTGTTGATATCTGCTTTAGCACTGCTCTCTGCGTCTGACAGGTCAATACCAGCTTCCTCTAAGTCCCCTCGGTCCTTTTCCTGGATATCATCTTTCACTTGCTCCCTCCTCTGGATATGACTGTTTCTACGTCTCAGTTTTCTTCATCTTCTGCAGCCTCTCTAAAATCTGTCATTTTTTCCCACATCATTTCCCAGCCCTCCTCCTTTCCAGTTTTGTCTGCTCTTCCACCCACTCCCTTACTCTAAATCATTTTCTTAACTCTATTTTTGCCCTCTTGCTTCCTAGCACCCCCTGGCTCCACCTCGTCAAAGGCTTCTCTTTTCACCTTTCAGACCTTCCCTAGGTGACCATTCTCAGCCTCTATCATCCTTCAGCCTTTGACATTGCCTTTCTTTCTCCTGTATAGACTTTCTGCATGTGACAAATTGCTGTGAAGGGCTAGTCTCTGCTCAAGCCTCATCTCTTTAACAAGGCACTCAGGTCTCTTGTTTCTGACCCTGTCTAAGCAGAATGACTCCTCTTCCTTCCGTCCTTCCTTCCTCTAGCCCCAGCTTGGAAAAGGGAGTTGTGCCATGGCCTGTTCCCATTGGGACACTCAGAAAAATTCACTGGAATTCATGAAAATTGGGAAGTGAAACTGGCTTAATAACATCAACCGAGTCATCTTCACTTTGAGTGAGAACACCCATGCAGATAGACGGAGATGAGATTTAACTAATTCCCTTCACCTTTATACTTCCAGGTAATCTAGATTACCTCCACAGGCACCCACCTTTGAAAAACCCTCACCACATCGTGGTCATTTCTCAGCAGTCTCCAGTGCCTGGCTGTTGTATGTCCTTCCTTTTTCTGCCTGTAGGCACTTCTTGGCAGGGTTCATCTCTTTTCTCCTGCTGTATAACACCCAGAAGAACAAGACCTCAACCTCCGTCGGGCTCTGGCGGCACCAGAGTTGACAAGGTCTACAGCTGCCGTGCCTCAGAGTCAGGGCTGCGCTGGGTGGCAGTGCCCCATCCAAACCGTACTGCAAGGGGAACTGGCATCCATTTTCTGGCAGGAGAAGAGGCTGCCTGAAGGGAAACGGCTGCTGCAAGTAGGATGCAGAACTGAATATTTCCTCATAGTTGGGATACTTGGCACAGAGGTTACGAAAATAAAGGACAATCAACTCTTTTCTAGGGAAGTGGGTACAAAGATAATTTTGATGCAAATTCTTTTCAGAAACCAATTTTCCCCATGAGAATGCTGGCATTTAAATGCATTTTAAGAGCTAAGAAAAATGCTTAATTTGTTCTCTGCTGCCAGACAGGAACACTGAGTTTCAGATTTGTCTCAAGAACTTCCTGAGCAAGTGGGCTTGCCGTGTTAACCTCACTCTTAGTTGTGGTTAACTTCTGCTAAGTGCCAATATTGCTATAAGTCTATTGGTTGCTTTTCAGGATGCAAAAGAGAGGAACGTTTTGAATACACATTGGGACTTATCTTCACTGTTAATAAACCATGCGCTAATTGAAATAGAGATAAGGCTATTGTTTTGAAATAAAATACGCAGAAAATGGTTTCTCATTTCTTTTTCATGAGAGGACACTGAACCACTCATTCTGATTCAATAGGTCAAATTTTTGGCCACCCCTCTTGGGTTTTGCTATCTTGAGCAAATGGTTTTGTACCATTCATCAGAATGGTGTAAGACTGAAAGAACTGGATCTTCACTAGTCAATGTTGCCAGCACCTAGATGGCTAACCAAAGGAATCTGTTGCATTCAACAACTGAAGTGATTTCCAATGGGTCCATTACAGCTAAACATTTTTGAAAGTGTCTCTAAATGGAGGTGGTGGGAATTTAGCCTTAGGACAAACAGGGGCTAGGAAAACTGCCCACTGGAAGTGATTGAAGTCTCTAAAAGGGTAATCAAACATAAAGGCATCATCTCTAGTTCAATGAATCCCTCAGCTGGAAATCACTGCTGGTCAGAGGAGTACTGTAGGGAACAATCACTATACATGTACTCTATTCTTATCCTCTTCCCTAGGCATCAGCCTTTGGCCGTTGCCAAAGACGGGACACTGATCTAGGTGAAACTTTGGTGTTTCACCCCAAAAAGACATTTCTGTGGCTGTGATGTGAGTTGCCACTACAGAGAGCAGCTCCTCTGGTCACGCAATTTCAGTAGAAAGTTCACACGTGGGGAAGGTGTCAACACCTCATCCCACCCACATCCTCCAGGGAAAGGATCTAAATGAACTTGCACCAAAGATATCTGAACCCAAACTGCATCTTTCTGGCCTGTGAAAGAGGACCATGAACAAGGGCTGTTCTGAGCCAAACACTCCCTGCATCGTGCAGAGAAGGCAGCTATGCTTCCTCCCAAACTACAGCTGAGGAAAGCTGAGGGAGATGCTATGTTTTTAGTCAAGTACTGTTCAGTATGAAGTCTTAGTCCTGAGCACATCCATAAAGCAGCTAGCCAAAGCTAGACAGCTTCCAGTTATCTACCTAAACATGACCTAGCATGACCTGCAGTGGACTTAAGCAACATTGTGTATCTAAGCAGAAAGCCATGAGAAAGCTCCTTTTCGTGCAGCCCATTGCTGTGCAGCATCCCAGTAACACGGGTCACCGCAGACCACCTCATCCACCCCTGTTGCTCTGTCATGGCCTCACAGAGAATTGATTCAGGTTCAATATCTGTCCCTGAGGCACTGTGGGGTTTGGGTCCATGCTATCCAAAAGGCTTCCTGCTACGGCAGCGTAACAATTGCAGTTGATAAGTTAACACCTCAGTACAGGAGCACTCTCCGCTGCAAGGCAGCAGTGGTTTGGGTGCCAGAGAGAGCCTTCTTGAGAGCTCACGTGAGCCCAAGATTGCCAAGAGGCGCACGGAGCACAGCATCGTGACCCACCACGCAGGAATCAAGCTGACCAGCTTCTGGCCCGCAGGTATCCAAGGACTGCGCTCAGTGCCTGCTGGGACTGGGGCAGAAACATGAGGCGAATGCTCCTCTCTCTCCCATTCATTAGCTTCCCAGTAATCCCGAAGAAAGTCAGTAGCATCTCCAGAGACACAAGGATTCTCACTCTTGGTACAAGGATTCTGGACTGCAACGTGTCTTAGGCGATGATATTTTGGCTTAACTAGATTGTGCTGGGACCAGACAGGCTGGGACCATTAAGACTCCCGAGTTTTAGGTTTTATGGCCTGGAGAGCTGTCAATCTGATCCAGAAGGATTTCCGCTGCAAAACAGGGAGGAAAGAAGACACATTTCAAGCCCTCGAATCCAAAGGACTTTCTAAAAATTCTTTCAATTCTAGTTCACTTACAAGACATTAAGCTCCACCTTCTGGTGAATGGCTAAATTGCAGGAAGAGACAACGCTCTAGGTCAAGTAAAACGGTGAAAAGTTTTCAAGGCAACAGTATTGAAGTTGAAAACTGCCTTAACTACACTTGAAATGTTTCAGGACAATGTACTGATCTTCATCAAAGTGTCAACAAAATAGTTTGTAAAGGCATCGTAGTGTTTTATTTCAAGTGGTTTTCTTGGTTGGATTCCATTTTCTCCAGTTGGTGTAAACTGTCATACTATAAAATAAACTTCATGTTTCAACTATCCCTAACCAAAACAGTTTGGAATACCTTGTTGCACAAAACCTTTCGGTATTTTGTTTTTTGCATTTTGTTGAAGTGAACAAAAATACACGTTTAAATGTTAAAGTTTCTCTGAGGACAGGGGATGCTCCCCAGGCAACACCCCAGAGCCTTGAAGTTTTGTGTTGCTCATGGGCAACCACTTCTCTTTTCTGCACACCAGAGCAGGTGCAGAGACCAGCAGATATTGCTGACGTGGGGGTCCCTGGCTTGTCGGCAAAGCCTGCGTCACCGACTTCCTCCCTTAGATGCTGTTCAGCAGACATAGATAATTGAAGCGTGGAGGCCAAACCAGAGCGCCAGGTATGGACGGCACAGAGATATGGGCAGCAGGATGAAGTGCTCAAACAGGCAGCTGAACACCTCTACCTGGACCATCAGCCTCGCCTCTCCTCTCTTGCGCTTCTCCCCACACCTCCTCCTGCTGCGAGCACCTGGACCAGTCTACACCCGTCCTGCAGCCAGGCAGCCCTGGCTGCCCCTTCCTCCGGCCACAGCTTCCCCTTCCCAGGGTGTGCCGGCAGCCAGGAGGTACCAGGGGAAGGTCAAGGGCCGCCAGGATGAACCCTCCTGCAGCCTGCTCACGTAAGGAGGTAAGGGCACAGGGGAGAGGGCGCGCTGCTGCTCAGCACAGCCTCCCCTCACCACTTCGCTCGCCCAAAACTGTACTGCTGGCTTGGAGGCCCGTACGGGGCTGTTTTCAGGGCAGGGAGCTGCAAACACCAGTGAGCTAACTTTACTCCGCAGGTCTCGGAAAGGGGTTGTATACATGTATGGGGAAAAAAGGTGGGAATGGAGGGAAGGAGTGGGAAGCGTGAGTGGGGAAGCCCTCTTTTCAGGCAGCTGCTGGTGCAGATCCTGGTGCAGAGGAGAGATCAGTGGCTACAGGCCTGGGGGTTGTCTGAGGGGATGTGTCAACTCCCTGCACCAGGGAAGTGGTGGCAGCGGTGGCGACTGCCCAGGTATGGAGGGGGCAAAAGGAGGCTTCCTTCACGTGACGATCACAGAGATTGCTTTGACATTTGTCAGGGTCAATAAGATTAAAGAAGGAGGATGAAGAGCAGGAAAAGGATGAGGAGGAGAAGAAAAAGGAGCAGAAGAAAGAAGAACGAGAGGGAGGAGAAGGAGGAGAAAAGAAGGAAGAGGATGAGGATGAATGAGGAGAAAGAAGGGGAAGGACAGAGGGAGGAGGGAGGATGAAGAGGAAGGGGAAGAGAAGGAGGCGAGAGAAGAAGGAAGAAAAGCAGGAGAAACGTCTTTTATTGCTGTCCTTGAGTGGAACATATTAAGTAACGAACTGGTTTCCACAAGAGAAGGGTGTCCTAATGCACTCAGGTATTACCTTGGCAGAACCCACAAAAGACCTGTTACGACACATTACATTTTGCTGGGGCCATAGCACTGACATCTTCTATGCTCAGCCACGTTGTCAGCCTCCCATTAATAGCACAGTGCCTGAATTCAGCCACGGTATGTGCATGAGCAGCTTGGCAGTGGAGGGCCGGAGGAGAGGACCCCCGGCTGCCTGTTAGCCCCTGGAGAGGCCAGAAATGGAAGCAGGGTAGGAGCAGGGGAGGGGTTTTCTGCCACCCATCCAAGGCACAGCAGAAGCCAGCGGATGCACAGGGATGAGCAGCTCAGGAGATGAGGGAGGTCTGGCTCAGGCCCCACTGCTGGCAGGGTGGGCGCTGGCAGGCCAGCAGCTGTGGGAGCCCCTCCATGTGTGTGTCCAGCCCCACCGTGTGAGGGCTGTCACCCTGCTCCTGCACTGGGGACCAGGGCTTCCAGCTACCAAGGGTTTGCAACTCATTCGGCAACATCATTGCAAATGGTGGCAGCCCAGCTCATCACACCTCTGTGCATTAAAACCTACCCTGCCGGTAAATGAGTTCCTGAGCAACTGCGTGGTACAAAGCAATATGTATGTATGTTTGAATGAGGAAAGACACACATAAAACACTGTTGAACCAATAGCTCAAAGCCCATCTAACCAACTACCCAAATAACACAAATCAGACCCATAACCATCAACATGGGATGGGCATGGAATAACTCTAGAGAGATGCGGAAGAACATGAAGAAACAGGGAGACAGCCCAAGAGGTGGCCATCTCACTCAGGATGTAGCCACTGTCAAGTCTCTTGGAAGTACTATAAAAAAGAAAAGTTTTAAGGAGGGATTTGAAGCTGAAAATAAGCAGACGTGAGTGTTACAGGGTCCTCCTCCAGGTACACATGGCAACAAAGGAGAAACCACAATGGTGAGTAGCCTTCCCAGTAGGTACAACAATCTCATGTTAAATGAACTAGTTTGAAAAGCAGGGTAAAAACAGAAGGACAAGATCTGCTGTTGCTTCGGAGTGCTCGAGCTCTTGCATTGTCCGTGGTGCAGACTCCTGCCCTTTTCAAGTTTTTTTTCTGGCACACCTGACAAGCAGTTGCAGTGTTCTTACCAGAAGGCGAGGGCTTTGTTTGTACGCTCTGCACATCCACAACACATCTATGCAATGTGAAACAATAAACGAAGCAGCATCCTTGGGAAGAGTGTGTTTTCATAAGCTGCAACTTTAAAGTGTCTAGAAAAAAGATTGTCAAGATGAATAAGTCTTCCTTTGGTTTGCAAGTGAAGATAGATATCTGGAGAGTGCCAAGATGATACTTGGAAGGAGTAGCACTTAAAAATACATTATCCAACTGCTGGCCCAGTCTGTGTATAATACACATGCACAGACACACATGGAGTGTCAGCTCATCATCAGATTTTTTTACCGCTGCTGCTCCTAAAAGCCCTGAGGCTCTCTCTTGCTATGCCATGAGAGAGAAAATAATAAAACCTAGACAGTTTTCAGGAGCAATTTGGATGTGTTTTTTGGAAGGTGGCATGAAGGGATGGATCGAGCCACCCCATGGGACATTGGGGCTGGACCATGCAGCCTGCCCTCCATTACACCATACTGACTGCTGTCTGCACTGCCTGATGCCCAGGGCTAAAAAGGGCTTTGTCCTCACCACTCCTCTCCCTTTTCTTAGTGCTCCCTCTCCCTGCCCCAGGAAATCCATGCTGAGGTAAAAAATTTCCTTCCAGCTAATCAGCTTCAGCGGTGTCCACATTGATACCTTCTGATTGTTTGATTCCCAGAAACAGGCCATCTTTTGCATGCTGTACCCCACCTACCAGCAGTGCATGGGGAAGGAGGCGACTCGCTGTAAAACCACGCTTCCCTTGTTGCAGAAGCTGGAAAGTGCGGGGAAACGAGTCAGGGCACTGCAGGGAGCTGAAGGATGTTCCTGTGGTCCAGGAAATTACACTCAGTCCTGTGGGACTGGCCTACATGCAAGCAGATGCTGCATGATGCTATAGATACTGAGCCTTGGTATGGAGTACGAACTGTGTTCCCGAGGGCCTGACTGCAGGATTTGGGATGATCTCCAGGGGCACCACAAGCAGAAGAAGTGATTAGAGCTCTACACCATTCATCCAGCTAAGTTCCCCAAAAGAAGCCAGCCCTTTGCATCCTGGCATGGGCACCCACAGCTGCCAAAGCACCTGGCCTTCCTCCCCTTCCAGCCGTGTTCCCCACCAGTGAGGCAGCCGCCAGCTGCCCAGTGTGGTGAGAGAGGCAGGTCTTGGTGGGATGCGGTGCATCAGCAGGTGAGCACGGGCTCCAGCACATCATGCCCAACATTGCAATGGGGGCATGTAGGTTTAACACCGCCTGGAATGGGACAGACCCTGGCACCACAGAAAAGCTGCTCCAAGTTACTGCTCCTCATCTAGATTGCTTTTATAAATGCCATGGATGGCATTTTGCTGTTTTCTCTGGCCATAGCAACCGTGGGGGAGCATTCAGTTCTGGGAGGTCTCCAGTCCAGATTTGTATCTCAAAATGTGTATATATAGAATTAATTTGGAGCTGCAGTCTTCCCCAAATTATTCCTCTGGGCAGGTGACACAAGCCAGTTGCTCACTGACAGCCCAAAGTAGAGCAATTATTCATAGGCTAATGGGCTTTGCCAAAGTAAGTTTGTTTTTTTCTCCTCAAACATCATTAAAAGAAGGAAACTGAGGTATCAGCACCAGGAAGAAGTGTTGCACGGCTGGGATGTCAAGCAGTAGCAAAATAGTGCTATTGCTGTGGGTGGTGTGTCACATAACTGGCTGCTTACAGGGGAAAAATGGGATGGAAAGGACAGGCAGAAGACTGAGGAGGGAGGGGAGTGCAGTGGTCTGCACTGAGGCTACACCAAGGACAAGAGTCAAGCTCAGCATTGACCTCTCGCTTGGAGACCCATTGACATCAGGGGTACGGTGATTAAAAGCGATATGTGAAGGTGGTCACAGAGAGGCCTGGAATTCATTAGTTCCCCAGTTTGGGGGAAAATAGTGGCACTTTGGCTCTCCTCCCTGGGAATTCAGCCACAATGCTGTCTCCTTTACTGCAGCAGCAACAGTCCCTTTTCTTTAATCCCCCTGTGCACTAACACAGATGGAACACAACTATCTCTGATGAAATCCTGGCAGGTAACAAAAGAAAACCTGCACACACAGCTGCAGGATTACATGAGGATGGTCTCCAAACCAAGCAGAAAACTGGAGAAAACCCAGTTACTCCTTTGATTCACCGTACACACCCCGTGGTAGCTCAGCGGGAGGCAAGTCAGAGAGTACTCGACTGGCAGGGAAAGGGAACAAGCCACGAAAGGCTGTAGCTGCCCTCTGAGGTGTGAATCCCTTCCCAACAATATAAAAGATTTACTGGGTTGACCGTGGCTTTCAGGCGGCTCAGGTGGGTGCCTGAGGCTTGGTGGGGTAAGCTGAGTGCTGGTGGGGCGCATGGGAGCAGCAGAGGGGCAGTGTGCCCTCAGAAACACCCCACGGCACCCTTGCCCCATCCTGCAGAGGCAAAGGAAGCCCACAGATCCTGGCGAACAACAAAACCAGCACATTCTGGTTGTGACCAGCAGCTACTGTTTTCCTAAGAAAAATTCTTTATATGACCCACCAAACACCCCCAAAAACAACCAGATGAAGCTGTGGCATACATGAAGGGAAGTATTCTTTCATGGGTATGTAACCCTGTGTCCCTTGAGCCATCTTCTCACCTGCCCACTGGGGAGAAATGGGAGATGCCTGTAAGCAAGGATTGCCCTGCTGTCTTAGCTGCCATCCCCTACATCTTCATGACCAAGCTACAGGGCCCTGGTAAATTCTTTGCAACCCTTTGTTCACGGGTCTGCTGAGGCACTCTTATCCTTCAGCAGGAGAGACCTATTCTGAATTACTGCCGTTGGTTTCCTAAATGGCTCACATCAAAGACATGTGAGTTATGGCAAGGGAAATCAGGGTTTGAACTTGCAGCACACTGTACTTAACTAATTTGTGGCAGCTGCCTGAGGGGTTTTTCTCCTGGTTTGTTTTTTTTTTTCCATAGTGCCCCAACAATGCAAGGAGAGTGCCTCCAAGGAAAGAGGCAGAAGACACTTTATTCGACACTAAAGTAAGGATATGCAATGGGCACTAGCTAAAGAGCCGCTGATGTATCCTCATAGTTAATTTACTGCAAGTAACTTGTTCCTGAGTCCTTATCTCCAATTTAAGATATCTTTA
Organism: Fregata magnificens; assembly: GCA_013389945.1. Taxonomy (NCBI): domain Eukaryota; kingdom Metazoa; phylum Chordata; class Aves; order Suliformes; family Fregatidae; genus Fregata; species Fregata magnificens. The sequence goes on along the minus strand of WAAD01026667.1, from coordinate 208,122 downwards.
TTGCAGGAAAAGAGCATCCCCACAGAGGGGTAGCCAGGAAAAGGCATTTTACTTTGCATTCACATCCTCCCTTATTTCTTTGTGTAGACAAGTCCTGAAGTTCTCTGCTCAGCTTTGCCAAGAAAAATGCTCTGTTCCTGGTTCACGATGTTAACTTTTCTAGCAGTGTCCTTGGAGAAGTGGGGGGGGAGATAAGCTTTCAGCAAAAGGCTTATAGCTAACTGCCATATGGGCAGCATGAAATCTCTTCCTCTAAGAATTATTAAGCACTGTAATCCCTTAACCCTACTGCCCCTCACCTCCTCATTTCCTAGTAAACATACATCATGCTCAAAAGATAGTGCCTTGACACAGTCCTCATACATCACTGACTCCAGCCCACTTTCTCCCTGCTGGTGCTGGCAGTCTCGCTGGTGAGGTGCATGTGTCGGGGAGTGATGCTTCAATTCATTTTCAGAGTTTTAAGTTTGGCTTTTCATTGCCTCATCTGCACCATGCCCCATATCTGAGAAGGAAACAGCAGCTTGCAGTGATAGCCTTGGCAGGATGAGGCCCATGTTCTGGAGCTCTCAGCCACAAGATTTTTGTATGAAGTCCATGCAGCTGGAAAGAGATGTCCCTGTGTCCCTGGCCCTTATTCCTTAAGCTTTCCTAGGGGGCCCTCTTTCCCACTGGGTTTCATATATACATTTCTTCTGAATAGACTGCAAGCCCTTTGGGGGCTTCTCCCTTGCTTGCAAAGCACCTAGACAGGGAGGCTGCACAGACAGAAGACTGTAAGAGTGAAAGCAGGGAAGGGATTGCCCCTAATCTGGAACAGTTTCACAGGGAGGGGAACATTTTATCTCTAACATGAGTTCCTCAGTGTGCCAAATTGTCAGTGCTTGGAGTGCTTCATCTCTGCTTACTGACCAAAACAATCCCTGTGGTCCATAACGCACTGTGACGAGATGACCAGTTAGTTAACAACAAGCTACTGTGACACTGGATATCTGAATTCACCACGTTTAGGCTGTGGTAAAGGCAGCTACAATATGGATCTGTTTTTTTCCAAAACAAAGATACGTATTCTTGTTCCTTCACCTGACCCAAGAGCAGGGTACAAGACTTCATCAGCAGAGATGCGAAGTCAGCTAAAGGCCTGATCCAGAGAGATGCTGAGTACTTGCAGGTCTCTCTGTGATTCAATGGGAAGCTCCAGCTAAGATGACAAAAGCTGGATAAGATCCAGATCTGGAAGACTAATAGACCAAATGCCCAAGTGCCCTGCTTAGGTTGGGTGGTAAGTCCTAGCCTGCAAGTGAGCAAAGCCTCGTAGGGCCAGCCTGTGGCCCTGCACCACCCCAAGTCTTGACTTTCCACCAAGGCAGTCATCCTATGCTCTGCTGAGATCCCACAGGCCTACTTGCTTTCTGTGGCTTGCTTGATGAGCATATGGATCATCTCTTTCCCTTAAAGCGTCATCATAAACAAGCAGTCAAAATACTGGGAATAAAATCACAAAGCAGAGCACTGGGGGAGCTGTCTGCCAAGGCGCTCGCTCAATCCAGCTTCCCAGGGTCATACCAGGACAGCAGCAGTTAGTTCTGCAGCGCAACAAGTTAAATTGCTCACAGATTTGTCTGCAAATAGCTGCTTCAGAACCAATGTCTTAGAAGGAAAACATTTTAACAAGCAATGAAAAGCAGCATATAGCTCTTTAAACAACACTTGTATGAAGGCCTGTTGCAGCTCCTTAGCAAAGTCCCAAAGCTCTGGTGTGGGCGCAAGCCACTTTCCCAGTCTGTGGATGGGTCTGTCACCCTCTCAGGACAGCCCGTGGAGGCCCTGCTCAACCAAGTCTGACCCAGTGATATCTTGCAGAGTCTAGCACCATGCTTTGAAAGGTGTCCCAAAGGCACTGTTGAGCAGTTGTAGATGAAGCAGTGAGCTTAACCATTCTCGTTATGGTCACCTCTTAAAACAACACGAACAGTGGTCTAATAATGACAAAGGCACTCTCAGCCTTTTAATAGATGAAGTACTGAATCTGCATTCATGTCACTCAAGATGTCCAAGTGGGAAGTGATTTACACTAGTAGTACCCTGGCAGCAGTAAACAGAAAATACCAGCATTTACTATTCTCCATTCATCAGCATCATACATTTGTTTTTTCAATATTTATTTATGCCAAATAGGGCATAAAATATGAATGCTGCAAAGTTCAGAAAATCCTGCACCATCTCAGCTCAGCCCAGGGCTAACCATCAGACTTATCTGCAATCACAAGAGTGTGTCAGGAAATCATGCTATCATGCTAAGATAGCAGAAAATAGCTTAGCTTGGTTTTCACCAGACTGTTGCTTTACAGATGTACCAGAAAAAAAGGAATACTAAAGAAATATGTTTCCCTCTAGTTCTCATGGGGTTTGCCGCTCCATAGATTGAATAAGAGCCTGCTTTCAGACACTTACTAGTGTGAAGACTTTTTTGCAAAAGTAAGAGGCAAGGAGGACCAGGTGCTATGTATGCTTGCATCCTCGATCTTTTTTTCCTTGTTTGATGAGTTTCACGCTACAGTTGTTCTTTAAAATTGAGATCAGAGAAGTAACAGCTAAAGGCCTGAATGTTTTACACGCAATGTTCTCTTGGCAGTGATACACCTGAAGGACAGTTGAAGAATAGCTATGTCCTTCAACACAATCCACGAAACCCTGGTTTTTTACAGTTAAAAAGTAATACTGCCACATGCCTTGCGCTAGAAAGACATGAGAGAGACATCGAGAACATCCCCATAACCTTAGCAACTGCTTTGATCCTTTTCAGATCAAAACAAAGTACTCTCTATTTTGCTTAGCTTGAAAAGTACCAACTGTGCCACTTTGATAGATCAGATTTTTTGCTGTTCACATTAGTTTCGCTTCCCCCAGCAAACACTGACTGGCATAGGGTGAAAGAGGTCACTTTATTTTCTTCCATTTTCATTGCAGTTAGTAAGACAGTAACTGTTAAAGTCACCGTTTGCCTAATGTTTCTTGTTCCTCCAGGAAATTTTGTCAGAATAATAATGTTAATATCAATATTTAAATACTGGGTCCATGCTATCGCTGGAAAAGGTGGTATGTGAAGAAATGTGCTTCAAATTTTACTAATTCTAACTAGGTCCTGAACATGACATTGGAAGTTCACTGCTTGTTCTTGGAAAACTACATTTAACAAAAACATTCCATCTCCTCTATATACCCTTTGGCTTCTCCGTTAATTCTGTAGCTCAGACAGTAAGCAAAATACTAAATTTTTAGCATGTGATGCATACTAAGAATTTGAGGATCAAGCGTAGCTGCTGATACATGATGGGAAAATTGCTAGGCTGGTAAATATTAGGATTAATTTCCCTTTTAAAAAACTAGAAAGCAGATTTATTTTCTTTTAATGTTATATTAAAAGAACAATAGTTCCATTCTACTTAAACATGAGGAAATGAAAGACTTGGTTGCCTATGCCATCTGAAGTCTGCCCTGTTGTGCATTGTGATCAATGTTCAATCATAGCAGTCTGATTCTTCGGGCTTTATGCATGTGTGCTTAGCTATGCGTGTATCCAATCACATAGCAGCCTGCAGGTTATTACCCCATAGTTTCTGCACAGATTGTAATAACTTCTGGCTCAGAATATAAAACATGTTAGGTTTTCTTCCTTAGCAAAAGCAACTTAAGGCCATTTTTGCATCCAGTCGGTTATTCTCAGTCTGTCCACAGCAGTTCACTATTCAGTTATGCCAGTGCCATGTGTGGTCAAGCTATAACCCTGATGAGAGAAGTGAGACATTAAACATAACTTCATGACTTCGTAGGATGTTTACAAATGTTAACTTTGCAAGTTTAATCTTAACACCATTTCAGCAATGTGATTTACATTGCAGCTCCACAAGCACCGATATCATCAGCACAACCCAAGAGACATCAGGCTGTGAAGAGCTTCTAAGCCAGCTGTGCCGCAGAAGAAAACATGGGGCAACTCTGCCTCACTTGAACCCGAGCAAATGATGTTGTGATTTACCTGTTTAAAAATTCTAATTTCATATGAATCACCTCCAAATGGATTTTTTTTTTTTTTTGCAACTTACATGAAGTTTGAACTGTCATTCATCCATGATCTGAGTATCAATTCTTTGGACTAGATTTCTTTTTCACAAAAAACAAGGAGTCCGAGTAGACATACCTGAGGTGGACTATTCCAGCTGTTTGAGGTGGGTTTCAAAATAAATTCCAGTTATGAACTATTTGTGGCAGAGACTGTTCTGGTATGTGTTGGGGGGGAGGGGGGAGTCCAGCGTTATTTTCTGTGCTACTGTAATAAAAAGTAATTATCAAACTGGCATGAAAATGAGAAAGCAAAAGGTTACAGTTCTGAACCCAAGAAAAACGTTATTATAGTTGTATTTTTAAAGCAGTCACAACCATTCAGGTATATCGTCATCCTGACACATTTCTTCATGACAGCATAGAATGATGGCTCAGTTTCAAAGGACAGCAAAGAATATACTGTACTGTATTATATTCATAGGGATTTTGTCAAATCAAATCTGACGGATATTAAAAAAAAGATGATTATAGAAGGAGAATAGCAAATAGACGAGGAAAAAGTGAACATTAATGGAATTTTCAAACAAGGACGTCTAACTTACTGAAATGTGCCACGGTTTGATCTGTTTTAAATGCATTTAAGTTCTTCCGGGCAATAAACCTAGCCTCAGGGCAGTGGAAAGCACGTGTTTTTATTAAGTCACAAGAGCATAGAATTATGAATGTATTTTAATAATAGTACTAAAACGGAATATTGCATGGTTAAGTTTTAAGGACTGAGAAACAACTAAAAAAGTTGTAAATGTACATTTAAGCCCCCTTTGTGGACTATGAAACCGAAGAGATCTTTTGGTTTTTCCTTTTTTTTTTCATTTTGCTTTAGAAAATCTATGGAATTAGTGGTGCAACAGCACAGAACCAACAGAGCTGTGACTGATGAGGATTTGGAAACCAGTGACGCTTAAAATAGCTCAGATTTAAAAAGGAATTATCTGATGTGCTGAGTAAAATCCTGATGCTAAAACAGACTACAAATGTTATCAGCCATGAATGTTTACTATATGCAAATGATCCTAAAAACCAACTGAGTTTTATGCTGAGTATGACTAAAGTGGAAGAAGTGGCCCAAGTTTTACAGTTTGCAGAAAATAACTCACTAGTGCAATTGTTTCACTGTGCAAATGTTAACTAATCTACTGCTATCATTCTGATAAATCAGAAAAATAAAAAGCGAAAGTATTCAGAACTATAGAGCTATGGTATTGTGCTAGGGCTCCCATACTGTTCTATTCACCCATGGTGAATAAAAGGTATAATATATGTTTTGAACCTTAGAACTATCCCATTGGGAAAAGCTAAGTATTTCTGCCTATTGGAAAGTTTTAGCAATTTTTTTAAGTATCCATCTATTTTTTCAAAGGAACTTTGCAAGATAGCTTGCAATTCTACCAGATATCTGTGCCTTCAGTTGAATAGCAGCATCATTTGCTGCCCTCTGGTGTAGCAAAAAAAGAAAAAATCACTTATAATGAAAAGTAACTGGAATATAGGAATTGCCAAGATTTCTTAACTTATAAAATGATTATTAATCCTCACACTTATGCTACCTGGTGTAAAAGACAGCCACATTACCAAGAGAATGGTAACAAACATAATTAAAAATGAAGGTCGTTGTGCACTTCTATGGTAATATTTTCTGGATTAAGTATATCCCATTTATAAGTAAAATAAACCATCTTAGCATGCAGCTTTGCATGCTTTTTCTGTCAGAGTCAAGCTTCGTTCTTCTTCTCTTGAATCATCTATAATTAAGGCACCAGAAGCAAATCTTTCTCCTTTCACTTGCCATCCTCATACTTCTCATTGTATTCATAAATCTTAGATAACACCATTTCAGTATTCTATTTTTAGCTAAAGTAATTAAATACTATACATATCTATTAGATTTTTTTAATTAAAAGTGCATATATGTTCTACTCTACTGAGAATTTACAAAGATATGTTAACTAGAACAAAAGCAGGTGAAACTCATTCTTATCAAATACAATGCACACCATGTTGGAAATAGTTTATATTTCTCACACTTCACACTACATGAAATTAAGCCAGAGATCGCAGGGGGAAGCCAAGTTAGAGCCATACTGCTTGGATGTAAAAAGAAGATAATGCAAATATCAAGCCAATTTATAAACAAACAGTACCCTTCATCTTTCAATCAGGATAGAGGTAAAAAACAGATGCATCCCAGTGGGACACGTAACTAACTCTATTCTTAGGATGCTTTACCCTTTCCAATACTAAAATGTAAAAGAGCTCACTGCCTTCATTGTTTAAAAAATGCTTTCGGATTTAGGAGAAATACCATAATCCAGAAATATACTCTTTAGTGTCTCCCAGTTCTCTTCAAGTTTGTCCTGAATTCTTAGGAATTCTAGCTTCCCTTTGGTTTTCTGTATTTCTTGATAAAGTGTTTGTAATGTTTCACAATCATTACTTAGTACAGACACTCTGAAAACCTTTCCCAACCACACTAAAACAGAAGATTCCAGCGAGCACACCCAGCAGAACCAGCAAGTTAACTCACCATGTAACTCTGACTTGCCCCTGAAGGCTGTTTGGCCTTTATAATGACGAGTTGGCATGCAAGGAGGCATTAATCTTTACTTCTGTGCCATACACTTGTTCCTCACATTTTAAAACACACTGTGAGTACGGAGAATATCCATGGATAGAGCTAACTGCTAGCTACTCAAAGAAATCTCCCGTGAATTTTTTAAGTTCTAATTTATGCAGGAGTGGATTAAGTTGCAAAGTTTGTTTTTCCTTCCATGTAAGAGAATCAAGACTCATCTTCACAAAACATTGCAATTTCAGTTTCCAACCCATCTGTATTCTCGCTCCACCTCTTCCAGTTGCCGAGTCCCAGCACTGAGGCTCAAGCTCCCTTGCCATCAGTGAATTAACCACAGTATCGCTGCCTGTCCCACACATCAGCTGCCTGTTGGCTGCCAGCAGACAAGACACCTCATGGAACTACACGTCGGGCAATGCAATAAAGTAATAGATGCTTCTGTTCTTTTTTCTCTCTGGACAGAGTAACTATGGTGCATGTAAGGCACCAGGAACAGCAGCATTCCCAGTGGGACTCTACCACGCCACCCTTCTTCACTAAGCATGGTGCCTGTTTGTACAGGGAAAAGGCAAGATTTTAAGATTTGGTCATAGAACAGACTCTTATTAAGAATAATAGTAACAGGACACTTGCTTGATTTAGATACAAATTTTGCTTGATTTTTGCAAGACTGCATTGCGTGCCCACTAGTAAGTGCCTGAACTCAGTTAAGAAAAATCTTACAGCCACGTTCCTCAGTATGTGAGGAACAGATGCTCTTCAAATTATCTGCACCAGCTTGCATGAAAAGCGCAAACCAGCAGTTTTCTACAAATCCCCCTCATTTATGGGAAATTGCAGTAGTTCCCCACAAAACTTGCAGGTAAAATTTATTTAGGACCAATTCACCCTTGCCCTCATCTCAATATCTGCAACAAAATTGGAAAAATGCCATCTTTGAATTCTTCTTCAGATGGATGTACTGACCTGGATGTGGCCTCAGGAGCTTGCACACTTTTTCTTACTTTATTACAGTATTATGAATAGCTTAGTTTTGTAAGACTCAATGAAGAGTATGAGAAGTTTATTACTCAGAAGTTTGGAGATCACCGATTTAAGAAACAACCATTGGTAAGCTTGCATACAGACTTAACAGGATCAGAAACACTGAACTTTCCAATGTAAAAAAAAAAAAAAAAAACTCCCCACACCAGAAAAAAAAACCCAAACCCGCCCACAGTTACAATGGTCCATGTCAGAAATGAGAGCACTGGATTTCTCCAAGCAACATACCTCTTAAGTTTTACTCTGGGGCCTCCCCATTCATTAGAACTCAAAATTTATTTTACTATGACAAGTGAATAGGAAGTCTATTTTACGTGACAAATCAAAATCAACATCAGTTCAGTTTGCAGTCTGATCCAAGACTCTTCTCACCTCAAGGCACTTTACTTCAAAGTAGTAGTGAATAACCCTTATGTTCCTCTTGGGAAAGAAAGAGAAATCTGGAGAAGTCATCTGGCAAAATGGTTTAGCTTTTCCCTAGCCTCTGCATCACCTATTCCATATTCAAAGTGTCTAACCCCATATTAAAACACATGTTTAGTGTAGTACCATAGAAAAAAATGTAATAACTCAATGACTAGAAAACGTTAGTAAAAAAATTAAACTGGAACAGAGAGAATCAGGATTTGGAAAATTCAAAGTACATGTGAAAGGAAGATGAGGCAAAACCCCCCGGTATTTAAAGAAAAGCCATTTTGGAGTTTTAAAGCCCCAGAAGCAATTGACTTATGCCATATCACAAATCACCCCACACAATAAAGTCTAACAAATCAAACCCTTTGAGTGTGAACAGGCTTCCCCTCTCTCCCTCCTCAAAACATACTTTTGGTAAGCAAGCAGGGGAAAAACGCTCTTTGTAAAGTATCCGAGACTTGCACCTCAGGTGGTTGTACTGAAACACCCAACACCGAGCAATCAGCACTCCTTTGTTCGTTCTAAGAACAAAGAGCTCTTATTAGCAGACTACCAAACAAAACATTAGCAATGCCCAATAAGTTTTATTATTTTCCATTTTAAAAAGCCCGAACGATTGTACAGTTAAAAGAGTCGCAGCTGTCCAGAAGCAGGCATTTTACAAGACTTCTCCCCGTCAGAGTCCTTCGACGGAGCAGCAGACGAAGAAAGCGGAGGGACCCCGGGGACGGAGGGCCGCAGCCTCCAAGGCTCCCCGTGCTCGCAGGTGCAGCTCCTCCGACCTTCCCGCGGGGGCAACGGCAGCCCGGCGCTGCCGGGCGCGGCCTCGGCNGGAACACCGCCCCGGGGCCGGGGCCGGGGCCGGGACGCGGGCGGGGCGGGCTAGGACTCGTCGGGCTTGTCGGCGGGCGGCCCGCAGGGCTGCAGCATCTTCTCCATCAGGTTGAAGCGGACGCGCGCCTTGCTCTCGTTCTCGGCGATGGCGAAGTAGTTGAGCAGGTCGAAGTGGCCCATGTAGGAGCAGTAGGAGTCCCGGTGCTGGTTCACCAGCCACTCCCACTTGGTGGTGTCGGCGTGGCCCGTCCCGATGTACTTGGACTGCAGGTGCTCCAGCTGGCTGTGGATGGTGTAGCGGTCCGTCATGGCG
>WAAD01026667.1:177977-198797 GCA_013389945.1 Fregata magnificens | reverse complement strand
GGGCGGCGGCGCGGGCGACCCGAGAGCGGAGGGGAGGCGCTGCGCGAAATGGCGACCGGAAGTGACGTGACCTCGCGCCAGGGTCCTTTTCCGCCCCTCCGGCCGGGGCGCAGCAGCGGCTCTCCCCGCCCGGCCCTTGGGCTGGTACCGGTTATTTGCGGCTCCGCGGTTCGCCTTGAACGGACATTAAGAAAACCCCTGCCGGAGGTCAGCGCTTTCCTGCCGCGGTGCGCGATGGGAGCGCGCCCGCTGGCGGGACGGAGCGCGCATGCGCGNGCCGCGGCAGTAGGCCCTGCCCGGGGAGGGGCGAGGAGGGCTGAGGGGCGGGCCCTGGCATGATTAAATATTAATATGAGCTGTAATAAAATCATTTACTGCCGGTTTAATTATTTTAATTGACTAATCCCATAGCAAGCCAAATGAGAGTTACAACTCCAGGCCGTCATCTGTAACACATCGTTATTTCAAAGCACGTACTTGAGGATTAGCGACTGGTTCGGCATCTGATGTTCTCAAGACCAGCAGGAGGCCGAGCCTCAAGCCAAGCCTGCACCTAAGGGAGCCCCGGGCCTCCGGGTAAAGCCTCAAGCCTCCAGTTAATTTGTAAAGCAAAGATACGGCGCTTAATTCACATGAGAACTATCAAATCTGGCTACAAAATACCATGGGGAACAGCGTCAGAAAGTCTCCGTTTGCCAGGAGACTTCAGAAACCAGGACAGAAAAACCCCGAGGCTCACGCTTCAGGGCACAGCTTATCCCAGCTCCTGACACTGTCCCTGTACCAACTGCGTCTCAGTTTTGCTTCCTAAACAAGTGATGCAGGAAGTCTGGCTCTGAAGAAAGAAAAAGCTACCAGAAAAATAGCCAGGAGGTGCCAAGAGCAACCAAGCGCTCCTTTTCCTTAGCCCTTTGCTTGGTTGGAGGGCAACGCAGCACTTTCTGTGGTAGCTCTCATACAAGAGGTCTATACAGAGAAAGGTTAAAGAAGTGTGCGGCATTTGCGGGTCCTCCCAAAATAAGTAGTTTGGTAAGGTTACTTCTGTTAACATACAGCTGAGGAAAAGTATTGCAGGTCCCATCCCTGTTCCTTTGTCAGGTGCAGAGCTCTTAGTTACTTTTCCCCAGGCAGGCTTTGCAGCTGAGCAGGGTCAAGGGATTTAAGCCAAAATCTGTTGAAAAAGATTTTTTGACAGTGCAGGTTGTATTTTACGTGAATGTTAAACTCACAAGCAGATATAAAACCCACAGAAATTATAAATTGCATTGCCTACCTTCTTTGGTCAAAGTGGAGCTTGAAATAAGTTTTATCATCCACCAAAGAAGTAGTCTTTCTTCTCCAGCTCTCTTCAAGAGCTTACATAATGTTAAGTTTAAGATGCATGAAATGATTCATGCTCTCATATGATAGTAGTGTTTTTAATTACTTGTTTTAAAATAGGAAAGACACACTGCCAGAAATTTTCCAATAGGACACTGAGCTATTTCTTCCTGTCCTTGTAAACGCTCTGCAGTCAAAAGAAATCGACAGAAATGTTCTGTGAAGATCCGGATCATTCTAAGCCCCTTGTTTAAAAGCGAGTGTCTTATAAAACGAAGGCCACAGAAAGCAACGTCAAAACAATGTCCTGAAGCGTCCTTACCTTTTAGTGCAAAGAACTAAATGAGGACTATATTTTTTTTTTTAATCATTATTTTTACGAGGATCTGTTGAGTCATTGCTATAAAGACTTCCTTAGCAAGAAGCAGTTTTACCCAGCTGGATACAGCAATTGCATTCTGTGGTTGCTTCCAGAGAGACCAAGAGAGAACAAACAAACAAACAAACAAACAAATGCAGCTCCTCAGGAATTTCTATATATGCTGGTATATAGAAAGACAAAGACAGACATATTCTGAACATGGGAAAGCTTTCATTTCTTTTTTAAATTGTGTCTTTATGAAGAGCGGGATGGTATGAAGGACGCTAACTTTTGATAGATGTTCAGTGCCAACACATGTGGCATGTAGGGCTGATCTCAGAGCTGTTTTGAAGTTATCATCTTGGAAACTAAGCCAGGAGATGTATTGAGTAAAATAATCAGTCCGTCTTTGGAACAGAAAAGATGCCCAGAAGCTTATCCATCTCTTGCAGCTGTTGCAGGAGTTTCTAGGAGTAACAGCTGCATTAAACCAAACAGGCGTTAGAGTTCTAGTTCAAAAAAACACCCTGAAAGGGAAGCGTAAACCTGAAATTTTCAGCAAGCTTGATAGTGGGCCAGATTAAAACACTGCGTTCAGGCATCCAGAGCTCTGGGAAAATACGTACCAAAACTTCACTCTATATTGGCTTTGATCAAAAACTCCTCTGAGAGTACCAGACAACCTTACCAATACTAGGAAGAAAAAATAGGTAGTAAAATTACCAGCCAACAGGCAAGTAACAAATATTTACAAGTAATTACCTAACTTCAAGTTTCACTTGAAAAATACAAAGTTTCAGCTGCTAGCTTTGAAGAACTACATTCAATTATATTCACCTTCTCTTCATTTCTTCTTCCACACAAAAATGAAATCTGTTGTTCGGTCTTGTTTTTCTTGTTAGGTCCGTGCAAAATGGATGCCTGCACTTGCACACTTTCATTTCAAGTTTAGGAATACTAAGTGACTGGGGGGAGGGAGAGACTGTATGTAAGTATGTATGTGTGCACAGATGTAGATATAGAGAAAGAATTATCACTCAGTAGTAATATGCTTGTGCGATTAGGATTCCTGAATAATTTAGCATTTTAGAATATTTCAAGGTTTTTGTACCTAATGCCATTAAATATAGTTATCAGAATATTTTATATTTGTCTTGGTCTCTGAAGTCATGTTGATAAATAATTAGTGTCTGAAACAACAGATGCTTACTTATGGAAGTCAGGTAAATGTGTTGATTTAAGTGCTGAAATAATCTATTCGGAGAGTAAAGCCCTATCACTTCAAGCCAAGTTTCAAATGGTCGAGACACCAGGAGCATGCCATGAACCGCGGTGGCCACTGGATGTCAGGGTTGGACCTGCATAAATTATTCTTCCATGAAGAGGGAGTAGTCGGTCGCTCCTGCAAAATGTAGAGAAAGAGGGTAGAGGAGGCCGCTGGACCAACAGAGTGACAGTGGCTGTCCACTGCAAGATATAACCGAGTTTTTAAATTTCCTACTGACTTTTCCGGTAGAAGAGTGAAGACATAAATACCCCACAAACACGGGGATGCAACAATTTTAATAGGTAAATCCAACACACACCCAGAAAGATGATAAAATGGAGAGGTGTGCCATATTTTTTTTCAGAAATTCCTCTATTCTTCACTATATTGATTTATCCTACAAATACAATTTCAGAGAAAAAAAAATGTTTGAAATTGCATTAGCCTGGAAAGAATGGTGCTAGAAATTAAATAATTATGAGAAATTAATGTCTTTATGTGGGCAATTACCTTTTTTGTTAAAAGTATGCATTTCTTTAAAAACATGTTGTTTCTGCTGTAACAGGGTTCTTAAATCATTATTTGCAGAGGTCACATGACCACTTAGCAATTTGAGGCCGCAAAAATTACTTTTTTTTAATTGTATGGTCTTTTTTTTTTTTCCCCCTCAGATTTCCCGTGTTATCACATGCACCATGAAAGCCTTTTTGTAATGTATGCAGTTTCTCAAATGCTGTTGTAGCCTACCAACATGAACAGCCTCCAGAAGCCCTTATTTTGGCCCTGTAACAGGTGGAAGATCTTTTTACTGCTTTTTCCAGAGATCCTGTGAAAAAACTTTTTTCATAAGCAAGTCTCTTTCTCCACCTTGTTTTGTGTAAGCGCATCTAATTTCTTTTCCTCACAGTCAGAATCGTGATTCTGCTCCAGTGTAAGAATATGCCTTCACACTGCAACCACCCGCAGCCCTTGGGACTGCTTCTGTGATGGAGGAAATACAGTCCCTGCAAGCATGGTTAAGTTTTAAACTTTCTTCCACTACTAGAAACTATGTTTTGCTATTGCTTTCATTTTGTAGTGTGTAAATGCTCAAACATCTGAAAGGTTCTTTTAGGGTTGTGCGGCTGATTCTTTGCCAAAGCTGGCAGATAAGAAGAATGTGGAATCAAAAATAGGAAAAGAAACAATACTCTTTATCGTACCATTGAAATCATACGCTTCAAGCTGCTGTGTATCAATGTTCCTATCTGGAAAAGGGAATCATATTATTTTAAATCAGAGTGCAACTGGAGAAATTCACTGCCGAAAAATTATCTTGGCCTGAGGTTCAGGACAGGCATCATTTAGTATTAGGCAGTGCCACACTTAGGCTTGGATATGTTATGGTGTATTGAAACTTGGGACAGGAGGCTGTTGTACTGAGTGATTTGCAGCTTGTGGGAAATAAAATGTTGGATTGAAAATCGACTCTTTTTAATGTCAGTTTCAACAATTTTAGGATATTTTTGGCTTGGTTTTGTTGCATCATATGCCACCAGAGTTATGCAGTAAGCTTTATTAAAACTCCCTAAAGCATTTCTAAAATAATGTATTCTATAGTACACTATTGTTGCATGATGGCAGAGTGAAAACATAAAGATCCTGATCAGGTCAATTGACCCTGTGTTAGACCCTTCTCTATCAAACTGAGTAGATCAGTGACCTACACTAATGGTCCCTTGCCTAGGAGCAGCTCATGGAGCGCAAAGATTTGGCCTAGTAGCTTCACACTCCATGACGCACTACTCCTTCTTCTGTATATGTTTGAAAAACAGCTATGTGCCTTAGGTGCGCACTGCAATTTAATTAACTTAATTTAGTACCAGTGAGAATTTCCTGGCGTGGTGTAGGAGCGCCCTAAAAGTAGAGCCACAGTAGGGATCACTAGCACAGTACTTACAGATGGGACTCTGAAATAATGCGGTGATCTGAGAAATGTGGTGCAGACCGAGAAGATGGAGCACCTCTACCAAGAGCACAGTGGAGGTCTGGGAGAGGCAGCTCTCCCTTGCTGTTTAGAAGGAAGCGCTCTATTCCGAAGCCATCACTTTGAAAATAAAAGCCCCTCCACTAATGTGATTAGTTACTGCTTCAGGCTAAATATAGAGCTAACAATAGTCTGCCAGGTGAATTGAAATTGCTTGTCCATATACATTTTTGTAATGGGAAAGGTTTGTTCTCATCATGCATTTTGAAATAAAATGAAGTAATAATAGTAAATGCAACAAAACTAGGGAAGACTACAGGACTACCCAAGATGCAGCTGTATTCTGTATTCTGCCCACACTTTGCTTTGGGTTGTCTTCCCTCCATTCACCTCAGATAAACTGTTGCAGCTAATACAGCTATTCATTGTGTTCAATAAGGTATACGAAAGTAGCAATGATGAAAGATACATCTTTAAATAGGCCCTAGAGATGATATCAGAAGTGTACACGAGCTTAAATTAGAAGAAATTGATTTGACCATTGAGTAGCTCTGTATATTGCTGTCTTCTTTCTATGTTCAGGGAAGAGTAAGGACAGAGGATGTGACTTTCCTTTTTTTAAGTCTGACTCTTGAAGCTGCTTAATGCAGCTGTTTCTTTTTTTATTTGCCACGTAAGTATCAAGTTTTAAAAACACTTATTTCTCCAGAACAGTACTTAAAAACGTTCTGTACAAGGAAGCCTATCTGTAACCAGCCTTTTCCCCCTCCAGCCTCCCCCCTACACACACGTGCACAAGTATTCATCATTTCACCTCCCACTCTGCAGTAAGCATGGAGGACATTGGTGTCATCATCCTTATCTCAACAAAAATCTATCGTCTGTATTCTGCACAAGGGCAAAACTCATCTGTTAACGCACAGCGACTCAGTTCATAAAAGTAAAAAATAACAGCAGAAGTATGGAGCCACTGATATCAGGGAGTCATCAACTCTTCTATTTGGTGTGTGTTATACTAACTCACGTTATGAAATTTCAGGCTGGGGATTGCTCATGGGGCAGACAGCAAAGGCGAGAGGGGGCAGCAATGGATATTTAGGAAATTAGCATCATTACAGAAGGAAGAATATAACTGTTCCTTCCGTGCATCTCTAGGAAAAGGCAAAGCAGCAACTGCCAGTTAACTGCTTGTTTCTCAACTTGGGTTGGGTTTCCTCATTTGAAATAAGAAACGTACATAAGCCTCTTGCATTTACTGTTTACTGTTACTAATAAGGGTATGCAGTGTATCTCACTTTCAGCTTTATCGAAGTATTGTTGTTTATTACATTTAAGGCAGATAGAACATAATTTTTCACAACACCAAGCACCATATAGAAATTTATATGTTCAAAGCACAGCTCTCGATAACTCAAGATAAATGTCTTCTTGCTTGCTGGTTTCATTCTTGGGAATGTCTTGTTTGTCACAAGCTAAAAATTGTTTAATTCATCAGATCCTCAAAACAAAAAAGTAAACCCAGAGTGTTGAGACTTGGCAAGGAATAAGCCAGTGGAAGCAAGGTATTTATAGTCAGGATTGGGCAATGTTAGTAATGTACGGTGATAGCCATCCCATCTATGCATTTTGGCATGTGATTTGAGAGCTTGAAAGAGAATTGTTGATTTTGGAAAGCAAACATATGCAAGGAGTACAGCAGAAAGGCGTTATTTGTCTTAGATTGTAGTATTTCTCCCCACCTCCTCAGCACCATGCAGACTGAGAAACCTTGAACTGGACAAAATCCAAAAAACTGCTGGACAAAGTGTTGTCAAACCCAGGCAGTCAGAAATCACCTGAACCTGGAAATTTTTAAGTAGGCTTTTAGAATGGTGATTTTTTTGCTGTTGTTTTTAAGTTACATATATTGTTTGCTTTCTTTTTTTTTCTCTTTGCATTTTGAGATTCTGTATTTCACTTAGTTTGTATTTGCCTTTCTCCATAAATGTTTGAAAGTATTTATTTGTATGATGTTTGATGGTACTTAGTTTTAGAAAAGTAAAGCTGAAATGTTCACATGCTGAAATGGTTGTAGGGGCAGCGGCTTTAGGAAAAGCACCAGTCATTGTGAAAACTGTTGGCGCTGGGGTTGTGATCTAGAGCCCCAACAGGATGTGCGTACATCGTGTGGAAGACGGCTGATGCATCTCTCAGAATAGCTGTTGTGAAGAATAGACAATTCAATATTCACATACAGCTGTGTATTGAAACCCATTTTTGATGTTTTGGAAAAGGCTTCAGTATGAAATTAAAACATTCGCAAACCATAACTCTCTGTTCCCTTTTCCCTGTCTTTTTCAGCCGCGTGTAACTTAACGACAAGCTCCTCTTGGCTAAGGTGTTCTCCTACAGCGTTTGTACTGCAGTTCACCCAGTGGGGCGTTATTCATGGCCTCACGGTGGGATTATTATAATACCAAATAACATGGCTACTGGTGAGGTTCAGCTCTGGGCGTGGGCGTAAAGATACCTGGTTTTGAACAGGAATAATGGGATATCTTTCTTACAGGCAGAGAGAGGGAAGTGCAATCTACCCAGTGGGTTCTTCACTTTCAGCTCTAAATACACTCTAGAGGTTCTGTCAGTAGGTGTTAAGGGTTAGGTATTTCAGGTGCTAAGACCATTGGCAACAGTCATTCATACTTGGCACCTCAAAAGGATCAAGCCTGAAGGGTAAGGAAAGATTATTGTTGGTTCCAGATGTGCCAGCAAGAAATGTTGGCATTCCAGGAACAGGCTGGGACAGAGATTCCCATGCCAACATGTGCATGAGTCTGTGACTGCCTGTAACTGGCATGACACCTCCACCCTTGTCACACTCTAAAGTGTAGGAAATTATTTGCAACCCTTGAAAGAAAAGTCAAAGACAATTAAAGAAATTAATTCTCAACTACAATTGCAATTACAGCAAGTTGCCGGATGATTTTTATAAGCAAGAGATGAACACACAACAGTAGCAACAGAAAATGCTATCGGAAAGAAAATCTAATCTCTTTCAGTTAAAGGGCCATGAACACCGATCAGTGTAATCCCATGACAGCTTTTCTCTCCCCCATTTAATTAGTTCGTTGTGTGAAGATGAGCTGAGATTATTCTCCTTTAAAATGAATTTACTCTATCCCACACAGGTAACTGCACACAATAAAGGCTCCACAGTCCTTTCCATACTGTGGCTGCAGGCTGAATTTAGCCCTGTGACATGGGCTGCTCGGACTGACTCAGCTGCAGAACTGATTTGTCTTGTCAGTGGAGGACAGACTTGTGTAAATGCTGAGTCACAAACTTGCTTGCATAATCGGAAGGGTAAAACAAGCTTGTCGAGTGACTCAGTTTGCAACTTGATACTCATCTCATTCCAAAATGCACATGCACCTGTATTTTGGGATAGCAGGGATAGTTAATTACACTTTGAATCATTTCAGTGGTACCCATGGAATGTCTCCTTCTGAAATGCTCTGCTCTTCAGTTCTCTCTCCCATAACCCCTGGGATCTGGCCAAGTGCTTCTTCCTTCACACAGGGGCCGGCGGGGGGGGGGAATCTGTGTTTTCCTTCACTTCTAAAAACAGTCACAATTACTATCCTAAGAGATCCTCACATGGGGCTTAAGTCAAAAACCCAGCATCAGTGCTTTTCACCTTTTGTAAGGGACTATTATTACCCTATTTAAAGGACTTAGCAATAAACTATTTTCAATGGTAAGTTAGGGTTAGGAAAGAAGGTGGATCTTTTGCGTATGTGTAGCATTCTGAAAGAGTGGCATAGAAATCTTAAGCCAAAATCTTCCTGCAGTTGTAAGTATATTGTTTTGACAGCTGTTTGTGGGAGAAAAAATTGGCCTTTTAGCACAGAAGATCTCATGCTCAAGAGGAATTCGAAAAACCTTTGCACTGAGAGATTTTGTCCAATGCTCTGTCAGCCAAAGAAACAGAAGCATGTAACTGTGCTTTAAGAAAAAGCTAGTCATAAATCTAGAGAAAAAATAGTGTTGAGGGCAGTCATCTACTTTATGGATGTCATTGTTTCCTTTATAAAGCATATTAGGAAGTGCAATAGTCTTTCTTCTGAGAACTGTATAGTACCCTACAAGCAGTAACTCTTGACGGCCGTACTAAGAAAGGAAAATACTAGCCTAATCGAATAGACGAGGACATTGACACAAGTAGTAATAAAATCTCGTGCCAGAAGCCCCACGCGGAACTGGTGGCAGAGCAGGCTCCTTGCTGGCGCTGCACTGTGCCCATCGCCCAGCTGTGCCTCCGGATCTCTCTGAAGATTTTTCACTGACTCAGCTCAGCACATCTCTAGATGAGACTTGTTTATGACTGTAATGGTTTGCTTTGGGTAAATTAGCCCTTTGGAAAATTTTATTGTCAGTTAAGTTTCTGTTTCCTCCTACGTTCTTGAGCAGAGTCTGAGCTGAGCCCAGACTCACACTGACACATTTCTCGCCCTTCTCACACTGTATGCCGTGGAGCTCCTCTGACAGCTGCATTTTGATTTGTATGCAGAGATAGTTATATGTTTAACTCCAACGAGTTCTACCACTTTTATCGCAAATCTGAAAATTTTCACTTTCTTACCTAAACCAAAATGAAACTTTTTGCCCAGGCTGCACCAGGGCAGTGGGGGGGGGGGGGGGCATCTGAATGCACTTTTGAAGTACTTCTACCAATGTGCTCCATACAAACAACAACTTGTACATGGGCTCTGACAATATCTTTTCAGCTGCTTGAATGCTTGAATGCAACCTCCATCCCAGAAATCCCACAGCTATTGGTTATTAGGCAGCTCTCTCAAGACAAAGGTCACCTTCAACCTCTTTCTTACAGTTTTCTCCTGAATGTTATTAATGGCTTGTGAAAGAAAAAAACTTTGGGCTTAGACAGACCTTTGGTAGTAGTTTTCTTCTAAGAAAGGTCCTCTAATGAAGGTACGCTAGTGCAAAACATGTCTTATACATGTGTGGTAGTACTGGGTTTGGATTGCTATGCCTATATCTGGGTGTGAACCCCTACTTTCCCAAGGCTTGGGGCATCAGAGTTGGGATTTTTGGATCAGCTCATTAGGAAGCTGGGACAATCACAACTCTGGTTGTGATTTGCAGCTGTGTAAGTATCTGAATTCTGGGAGCTAGTTTGGGCTTGTCCCTAGGGTCTGGAAAGCGTTCATCAAAAATACATGTTGTAACTGCCAAAGCCAGCTGCCAGAGCATTTGTATAATTAATTTCATTTTGCTTTCTCCTTCTTGTCTTAAGGGCATTGGCTAGAGGACACACATGGTCTATTCACTCACCTGGACACATGATCATTATGTTTTGATTCTCCCCTATACCAGTATCAAAACAGCCCACTGCCTATCCTCCATCTGATGCTTGCTGTATTTTTTAATATTGGGCCTGCCTCACTTGATGCCATGGTCAAACTTCCATTGACTTCACTGAAAGCAGAATTTGGCAATTAATTTTAACTGGCACAGACTTCTTATTAAGTAGCACACAATATTTTCTATGCCAACTGATAGCATTCACACCTAAGAAATTATTTAAGGGAGAGAAGTAGAAAGGTGGCTGTATAGAGGCATAAACCTCAAGAGAAAAAAAATCTCTGTAAGAAAAAGGCAGAGACATGAAAAGACATGTAATCTTTTCGTGAAAGGAGAGGACTAGCACTGAGGGGATTTGGATGCAACTTTTAGTTAGATCAAGGCTTCCTGTACATCTGTAGGCATTTTGACACTTTCTGTGATTTCTTTCCCAACTATAATACATGGGTAGCAATACACATAGCAGTATTTTTAATGTAATTGCTTGCAAATTGGTTTAGAAAGCCTGAAGTGGAACATAGTTTATAAATGTAATGTAATATTATTCTTGTTGTCACATAAATTGAAACCCTAGCTTAGCCCATCAACTTAATTGTCACCAAAGCCACCTGTATGGCAGGGTTTCTCACATTATTTGGAAAATCATCTTGCAAGTGAAATGTCCTTCAACAACTGGCACGTCTATCTCCTTTTGTTTTCAGGGAGTAAGACTCTGAAAATTTCCCTGTAGTACACGTTTGAAGGGTGATGGGCATATTACTGGGAGCGTAAGAGATTTTGGAGAGTGCTTGTTTGCATCTAATCAATCTGTCTTATGACTTGTAACATACTGCAAACACTTGTTAAACTGTTAAACTGCCTGCTAAAATTCTTTGACCAAGTCACAAACAGCCTGGATACACCTCAGCACCTAATAATCCAGTATCAGTTTGGCAATGTATGCTGTCAGGCCATCAGCTGGTGCCAGGCAAGCGTGTTTTATGTCTTGCACTTACAGACAGAGTGTAGGTAGATTGCTCTACCCAGACACCTGAACAAAGACAGAGTTGTTTTCAAAGCAAGCTACAAATGGTTGAACTGCAGATATGTATCATCAGAAACAACAAAACTCTGGAAAATAAACTCAGTAGATTGGTAACCAAGATTAAAATGAAATGTAGGTGTGTTGCAGTGAGAATGTTGACTAATGAAGAGCTGGCTTTGCTGTAGCAGCTAAAGAGCCTATCTTAGACACTGTTAATGCAGTAACAGGCACTAGATGGTGAGTCTGGCTGTTCTTGCACTGCGGGATGTGGAATTTAAGGGCTTCCTCTTCAGAGGCATCTTTCAACGCCAAGATCTGGCTCTACAGCTGTTGATTTTGGACCGCGTTAAAATCACAGATTAGGGGAGACCTCACGGAGTCATTTTGTCCAATCTCCTGCTCAAAGCAGAGTCAACCTGATTTCTGACCAGGTATCTCTGGGCTTTGTCCAGACGCGTGTGCTGGTTTTGGCTGGGATAGGGTGTTTTCTTCATAGTACCTAGCATGAGGCTATGTTTTGGATTTGTGCTGAAAACAGTGTGGATAATACAGGGATATTTTAGTTACTGCTGAGCAGAGCTTACACAGAGGCAAGGCCTTTTCTGCTTCTCCCCCCACCCCACCAGCGAGCAGGCTGGGGGTGCACAAGAAGCTGGGAGGGGACACAGCTGGGACAGCTGACCCCAACTGACCAAAGGGATATTCCATACCATATGACATCATGCTCAGCATATAAAGCTGGGGGAAGAAGAAGGAAGGAGGGGACGTTTGGAGTGATGGCGTTTGTCTTCCTTAGTAACCGTTACCTGCGATGGAGCCCTGCTTTCCTGGAGATGGCTGAACACCTGCCTGCCAATGGGAAGCAGTGAATTAATTCCTTGTTTTGCTTTGCTTGCGTGCACGGCTTTTGCTTTACCTATTAAACTGTCTTTATGTCAACCCACAAGTTTTCTCACTTTTACTCTTCTGATTCTCTCCCCCATCCCACCGAGGGGGAGTGAGCGAGCGGATGTGTGGTGCTTAGTTGCTGGCTGGGGTTAAACCACAACACCAGGTCTTGAAAATCTCCAAGAACAGAGATTCCACAACTTCTGCAGGCAATCTCCTGTTCCAATGCTTCATTGCCCTCAGAGTGGGGAATTTTCCTTTGTATCCTATTTGAACGTGCCCTATCTCAGTTTATGAGCATTGTTTCTCATTCTCCTGCCATACACTTGGCTTGTATCAGTAACCTCCTCTTCAGTACTTTAAGGCTGCTGTTAGGTCCCCTAAATCTTTTCTTCTCTGGGCTAAACAAGCCCAGTTCCTTCAGCCTCTCCTCACAGGTCACGCGCTCCAACCCTCTGACCATCTTGGTGACTCTCTGCTGGACTCGCTCAAGTTCATCTACATCCTCCTCATACTGGGAATCCCAAAACTGTTGACTTTCTTACAAAAGGAAAGGGAGCAAGAACTCTTCCTATACCTATAATGTACTTTCTGGGTCATGTAGCTCTACAGCAACAGGGAGGGTTATTTTTCTGCTTGCTCTTTCCCAAGAGTAAGCAAAGTGTAAGGCAGCAGAGAGAACATTACTAAGGTTTCCAAACCTCACGTCCATACATTCTCACTGACCAGAGTAGCCCCAGAAATTTGCTGTGATTTTGAATTGCAAGAGTAAATATGATCTTCTCTGTGACTGATAAGGGGCTAAATCCTACGTGGAGAATCCAGTCAGAGGGAGACAGAGGAACAGAGCCATACAGGTAATGGAATAACCTTAAGAAAACTGTACACTCCAAGGTGGCTGGAGATGGAAATGTAGGGAATCTGTCATCTCAGTGCCTCTTTTGGCCCCCCATGTTTGCTATGGCATTTAAAGGAGGGACTGCACAGCATCAATTGAGCAGGTGACCTGACCCCCTTGAGGAATGAAGGGGGAGAAAAAGTCTCTGTAAAGAATGATTCTCTTATACGTAATTAATTAAACTGTCACTAGAGCTGCAGATATGGCAAGATTTCAAACATCACTTGGAAAATTTTCTTGCCATGTCATATAATAGAAATATTTTTCATCACAAATTGACGTGTCTATCTCTTGTCATTTTCAGGTAGTGAGCATATGAAATTGGATATGCAGGTATTCGTTGTGTTATTTGAAATGGAAATAAAGTATGGGATCACTTCTCTAGATGTATTCTGAGTACTGATTATTGGTGAACTTTAAACAAATTTGCTGTTGGATATTTCAGGAGATTAATTTTGTTTGTCTGTTGTTGAATTATTTTGTTAAGCTATACCTGATTTTAAATCCACACTGAATTGGTATTTACAGCAATTGTATATGCTGTAGAGTTAATATTAAATGTGAACAGTATTTTAAATTATTATTTATGTAGGATCTTCTCTTGCATAATTATATGTTAGTTGGGTTTTCTTTTATTTATCATGTTGTAAAAATTTATTCTCTAAGATGGAAACTGTATTTAACATCCTTGCTACCGATACGTGTGTAATGCTGCCATTATCGGCTACCAGGTTTGCAGTAAAACCAATAGTCCAAGGCCAGGTAGCGTAAGGGTGTGTAACATTGTTTTCTGTGCTTATTCGCCATCTGTGTAGTATTTCTCTGCTGACCTTGGCCAAGAAGCAAGGCTTATTTTATTAGGCATGGTACAAATGTATATTAGATAACGTACCTTTCCAGAAACAATTTTCTTTCAGTAAAAAGATGTGTGAATTCACTTCTCAGGATTAAAAGTACAGCTACCTGATTCACCTTACAATACTTTTAATATGATATTAATAATGGATTTTCTGTAATCTCTCGAAATCTTACCATGTCATTGTAACTGTTTATTAGCTTAATAAGAAATACACACTTTCAACCTTTGACTTGAATTTTGGAGAACTGACTACCCCATCTGAAGCTGTAGTCTTATGTTTTAGTGTATTTTAATATTTTGTATTTTAATAAATATTTAAGTGCACCTTAACACATTTTAATAAGATTTAGAAAATGAGGCGAAAATAAGGTTCAAGAAGTCATCCAATCCATTCTCCACCTCAATTTAAAATCAGCCATACCCGAATTATTCCCAGCAGATATTTATCCAGCTTAAAAAAGAGGCACAGCCAGGATAGGTTGCATTGCTGAAACTGAAAGTGCAAGGAAGAACTAAGAACTGAGTATGTATGCACAGTGCAGTCCTCCTTATCTGCCATAGTAACACACAACCTACACAGAGTATATCTATATCTATCTATCTATATATATATATATAAACCACATTTTTCAGACCAAATAATTCTCTCAGTTGATAAATTGGAATAGAGGCTGTGTGCTCTGGTTTTGGTTCATCTGTTAGGACTTCCCCATTGGTTTGCTCTCTTGGTTATGAACTGAGCAAATGAAAAGGACAGCATCTGATGCTTTCAAAGATCCAGAAGTTAAGGGATCTGTGTAACAGTGCCAATGCCCAGCTCCACCCTGATGGATGCACAGTCAATTAATTGGAAGTTAATAGTTGCTTCACATGAAAATATGACCGTACACCTTGGCTGCTGCAGAGCGTCTCTCACCCATCACTGCCTCCGAGCGCAGAGCCAGCTGGGCAGGGCTGGCAGCAGCTGGGACTCACCCAGGACTCCAGCAGATTTGGTCAGGTTTGATCTTTCTGTAACCAACCACCAAGACAGCTGCATCCATCAAAAGCTGGTAGCTTTATAAAAACAGTGCAGATATTAAGTCACCGTTCTGCCTTGCTCACTTTCATGTATAGATGCTTCATGTATAGAGATACTCCGTGACTGGGGTAAATGAGAGGAGACCTGTGGGCTCCCGTGGCATTATGGTAAAGTTATTCAGTGCCCACAGTACCTCCTACCTTTGCATTTCTAACTATGAGGCTTGAAGTGTGGCCAATAGCAGGTGCCTCCCGGAATCCTGGGATACTTGCCACAGTTGACAGGAAGGTTTGAAAGATAAAATATAAGCCTTCACTTTTCTCAGATAAGTTTTGCAAGTTGTTTGACAAATAATCCTCTACTTTGACACGTACCATTAATTTTTAGCTTTTTCTCACTAAAACACTGCCTTGTAAAATGCAAACATTAGCAATGACTTAGTTTCATTCCATGGAAATCTGTCATGCTGTTACTGTGTCACATGTAACTTGCCTGTATACCATCTGCCTTGCCATTCATGGACCACTCTAGGCAGCAATTGGTCATGACTGGGCTGTAAAATGTATGGCTCCCTGGCTGTGTATTCCCAGCTAAATAATCCCAAATGATTCTTCCCTCACCTCCAGCTAACCAAAAAGCTATTCTTTTCTTCTTAGATCTGTAACATATCACTACCACGCTACCCTTGGATACGTCTACTACAAAGCATTTAGATCTAGCCACAAAGCCACCTGAAAGGTTTCCACTTGCACAGCATGCCTTTGGAGGCAGGTAGCCCACACGGTAAAGGAACACACCGTGCAGTTTGTGCAGGCTCCCCACTCCCTTCTGGATGAATACTGTTATATTGTTTGTTGAAAAGCACTGGCAGAATGAATAAGGTGATCCATCAACATGGCTGTGTAAAATTTATGCTCACATGATTCTAGGATAGAATTGTTCTATTTCATCAAAACTTGGTGGGTTTTAGAAAGCAACACCTTCTCTCTGAATGACTAATGATTTGAAAAGAATGCTCCAAAAAGCTATGGAAATGTTCTCATTTTCTGATGGCTCTCTTTGTGAAGGTCTATTTATTCTTTACCACACCCTTGTAAGCCTTCTAAGGCTTTTAACCCCTGGATTTTCTTCCCCCTTGGGTACTTCTGCCTTCACACCTCATATACAGCCCGGCCATTTTCTGCTCAGAGAGTAGTGATGAGGGAAAAACAGGCCATGTAGTTTTTGGCAATATGAACTCGCCCCTAGAATCTGCTGTTACTGGGACTATACCCGAATCTGAGCGCCTGCTATGTGTCTTCCTGGCCTGGCTTTTTGATCCCTCTTGACTGTCATAAGGATGTCCTTGTCTCTGCTCTGCCAGGTTACAAAGCACTCCCTATAGTGCAGAAGCTAACTGCTCTCAATCTATGGGCATGCAAATGTACAGAAGAGATACCTCACTCCTGTCTGGTAACAGGAGTTAGAATACACATTTTTACTGAAGTGTAGAAATAGGGTTAGGTAATACTTTTCATTAGGCCAGCTGATGTGACAGCATCCTTGTCATGTTATACATATGTACTCTTGCATATCAAAAGCTGTGACAGCAGCAGAGAAATCCAGTGGCTTACTTGATAATCAGTCAAGCCTTCAGCTCCCAGAAATCAGTGCTGTTCCATCGGCTCCAGTTAACTATGCTTGTTTACGTCCATTATGTGAAAATATTTTGAATTTGTTCATTTAGAGTCAACAGAAGCCCCAGGGCTATTTCCCGTCCATCCAATCTGGCATTTAATACAACCGTAACTAGAGTTGCAGCTCTTTAAGAACTCATGTATGGGTAATGAACCTTCAAAGCCACCCATGGGTGCCAAGTTGTGGTTCACAAGGAATTCAGGGGCATTGCACCCAGGGCTGGCTTCGCATGCCTTTCAGGCATAATTGGAGAAGAATGGTAAATCCTTTCCTAAATAAGCAAGAGAGACGGCCCTAGTACGGGGCATCCTCTGACTCCGCAGCAATTACAGCTGTATGGCTTTCAGCACTCCATCCTTGTCTAACAGCCTTCTTCCTTCCTAATGAAGGAGAGAAAAGAAAAGCAAAAAGAAAAACACCTGCAGGACTGAATACATAGAGCACTATGTTACCCCTTGTAAACCCAAATAACTCCATGGGCTTCAACAAAGAATTAAGGCGGATTTAGCTGGCTTCTGGATTCTTTTAAGCAGTCTATTCCTCCTGCAACCAAAGAGGATCTCTCTACATCAGCAACGTTTAGTGAAGAAGCTGTTCTGTAATGTCAGTAGCTTTTGTCAGAGGCTACAAGGAAATGTGAAAGACTCAGAGCAGGAGTGTTTGATGGACCTTGCTCAAGGTGGAAGCACTGCAGCTGAAGACTCAGTTTCCCTAGTAAATGAATACAGTGAAAGAATTTCCTAGCATCAGTCTCCCATTGTCTCCCTCCACTCACCTTGGTAAGTGATAAACCATTTAATTTCAGGAGCACTTAATGATCCATGAGGTTAAAAAGAAAAAAGTTGATATTAATATAAAGTTATTTGTCCAGGACCATGAAACAGTAATTTCATTGAATCAGTGTGTGCTACATTACAACAGACCTGATTCTAGCTTAAAAGAGGCTCATTTGTACTGCACATCCAGAAAGGCGTACATGGATTTTATATGTGTCTGAGAGCTGGCTCTGTGCTACAGACCTTGATTGGTAGCAATTTGCTCTGTTTTTAGCTAAAAGTTTCACAAGTGTCAGTTGTTATAGATAGACAACACTATAACTCCATACTTGAAATTAGTACAGGTGTTATGGGTGCAAACCGTTCTGTACACATGGGTAAACTCAAGACAAACATAGGGGTATTTCTATATAGTAGCTTAGCACAGGGAACTGGAAGTGTAAATATAAGTGGCCTGGTGAAACTGCTCTTCCCCAAAATTGAGATCCCCAGAACTCCCAGATGCCCTGAGATGTCAGTAAGTGGTAACAAAGAGAAACCTGCATCCATGTAATTTCTAATTTCTTGGGCTTTGTAAGAAACTCAGTCAGGCTATTCCATGATTATCCTGGTAGGCAACTTGGTTAGAAGCATCAGGCACCAGGGCTGCCTGGCGCGGTCAGTCCCTCTGCTCTGTGGGTTGTCCTTGAACTACTAGACATCCTCAAGGTATTTTAACGTACATGAGACTCCAAATTGTTTATACATTACTTTTCACTACACATTTATAAGCACTGAAAGTAATTAGACCTTTCCTCTTTCTACAGATGAGGAAACTGGAAGTTTCCTGGAAATGTGGCTCACCCAAAGCCATCACTCAAGATCTAGGTCAGGATTAGAAGTCTTTAAGGAAAAAAACCAGCTCTTCAGAGAAAAAAACAGAACTAAAAGGGAGGCTTTCTGCCTCCAGATGTATTGTCCATTATGTTGCCCAAACTCCTTAAAAAAAAATATTGGCATCAGTGATCCCTACGCTAATGAATTCTGCCTTTATCTATGTAAATGGAGTATTTCCTTTCACTGGTAAATGCCAATTTTTCATTAAATGTCTCTCATATAATGAGAGAGAGTACAAAGTGAAAAAAAATTACATTGTTACTTTTGTAGCTTTGTATGTAAGGCTGCTCAGGACTCAGGGGAGGATAACATGACAAGACTGAAAATTATAAATCTCTTTTATGGGCAAATGATTTTTCTCTGGCTGGTCATTTTCATTATCAATCTACACTGTTAATGTTATTTCGAAAGTGACTGAAATGAGCATAATAATCCAAACCAAGTGTCTTTCGTATGTATGATGACACAACAATCTTTTCACATGACTGATCTGGTTTTGTTTCTCATAACGCCGTGCAAATAGGCACCCTTTGTAGGATCTAGCAACATAATATGCTCAAGCACTTCAGGGTCTTTGTCAATGGTGAATTTTTGTTAGCTACCTATTCATGTAGCTTAATTAGCTAGCTGTCTCTGAAAGTTTTCAACCTTCTTTAACCTTGTGTAATCTAGGTGACAAAATTTATAGAAATAATAAAGTCCTCTCACTGTCCATTTCCTTTCTTAGAAGGTTAATAATTTAACAATATTGCTACCTTGCCTGCTACTCAGCTACTGAAATTGTAACTAAAGTCTCTCGCAAAGGTGGTGTTAGTTGATGGTTGGACTTGATGATCTTAGAGGTCTTTTCCAACCTTAATGATTCTATGATTCTATGATTCTATGATCTATTTGGTGTTCCACACCCTCCTCACAAATTATAGGGAAGATACCAGATGTTTCTAGACAAGCATTTTGCTTTTGAGCGGGTCATCAGACGCATCAATCAATGCACCCATAGCTTTGCCTGTGCTGCAACAACAGCAGGTAAATTTGTAATTGTTGTTCCATGCCATACAAAGCAGAATGTATCTTTGATTACCCATGAAGTTACATTAACACGCAGCTTCATTTTCAGCTCCGCTTGCATTAACAACACTAAAGGCCCATTTGCTTTCTGCGGTCCAGTGGCAAAGAGAAAGCCACCTGCCTGCGCGCACGTTCAGCATGCCGCAGCTGGTCTCACAAAGCAGCAGGTTGGAACAGAAGAGAAAAGCCACTCATAATTCAGTGCCTTCAGGTAGTTTTAGAGGACCGACGGGACCCACCTACCTAAATTCAGCTCCAGCATCAAGGTCTAAGAGAAAAATCCCAGCAAAGACTCCACATGGAAGAACCCTGCAGTACAGTCTCGGGTTTTTCAAGGAGAAAGAGCCACTCTGTCACATATATTTTTAACTGACTGTTAACCATAAAACCTCAAGTATCTACCTGTTGCTTAAGTTTTTTTCCTGACACAACAACAGCATAGAAAATAAGGAGGGGGGAAGCTTCCTAAGTCTCTGCAACTGTCTCTGTCATGACAGAATTTTCTCTCGGCACACCCAGGATGGGATTGATGCAATGTAAGAGAAAATGTTGAGGCTTATTACAACTGACAATGGCTCAGGAAAGCACAGTTGGTCTTTCAGCTACTACCTGGCACCAACAAAAAAAGTAACTTCTATCTTTTAAAATTTCCAGATGCAAATTATCTCCAATTTTTGTGGTGAAAGGGAGAAAAAAGTATACCCAAATAAATGTCCAAAATGTTTGGGAAAAGCAAAAACTTCCTATCTCAGAAAGACTTGAACGAGCTCTATAACTACTTGTGCGACTTATTAATGGGTATTATTAGTGTGTATTAAAAATCATGTGACCAAAGTTTTGTTGTTATTTTTTAAGTTAGAATGATGGGGAAGGTGGTTTTATCCCAGGAATGGTCAAAGTTATCCGAGTCGAAGCCACCACCCAAAAATGGGCTACATTTGACCCTTACGCTGAAGCACCGCATAAAGAGCACACCTCCTCTTGCCCACACTAAGTAGCAGCAATTTGTTTGAATTACGTTCCCAGCAGCTCCTTTGACGTCCTATTTCATCATGCACGTCTCAAGCCAGTGGGACGGGACAGACGTTGCTGCATCAACGAGCCCGGGGGGGGGACACGGGACAGGACGAGACACGAGTGGGGGATACGTGCCCCTGCCCCGCTCACGGCGGCGCCTGGCCCTGGCTTTCTCCTCAGGCGCCCGTACGCCCCCTCGGTTTTAGCTCCCTGTTCGTCCCGGGCCTCACCGCACCCCCAAAGCGCCCCCTCACCCCCTCCCAGCCAGGCGGCGGGGGTCGGAAAGCCCCGGCTTCCCGGCGGGGAGGCGAGGGCAAGAGAGGGCTGGGGCGTCCATGGGGACGGCGGCAAAGAAACGGGCAACCTCAGCCCACCCACGCTTCCCAGCACCCACGGGGCGGACTTTCCCGCCGCTAGCAAGTGGTGCGAGCCGCGCAC
>WAAD01026667.1:158521-177611 GCA_013389945.1 Fregata magnificens | reverse complement strand
TGGGCTCCGGCGGTGGCGGTCAGCCCGTCCCTTCCCCTGCTGAGGCGGGGAGTGGCGGTGCGTGCCCGGTGCTCGGCAGGCAGCCCGGCCGGCGAGGCAGGAGGAGCGGCGGGGCTTTCGGAGCGCTTTGCAACGCGGTTTTGCATAAGAGTAAACGAAACTGCCCCGTTTGAGTGGAGAGGGGAAGTCTGAAGCCCGGAGGCGGGAGGGACGGCAGGGGATGGGCACCGGGCTTCTGGGTCCGGGGGTGCCTCAGCTGCCTTCGGGTAGCTCTGGTCCCTCAAAAGGGGCAAAAGGGGTGGCTGGGTTTTTCGCAGGATGAGGGAGAACCAGAGGCGCTTTCAAATGTGAGTCTCCTCGTCCAGTCCCAACGGGTGTCTGCGTTTCTAGCTGCCTCGTTTGGCTGGCTTAACGAGTATTAACATTTCATTCGTAGTGCTCATATGTGGTTATGAATATGCTCATATGTGGTTGTGAATCGCTCCAGAGCAGATTTCGTAGAAAATTGGGTTTATATGCAAAATATAATAGCTTTTATTCCTTTCTTGGGCATCATCATGGCCAGATCTGCCAGTGGGTGCAAAAGTTAGTGTTCTTTGATTGCTTCCTATTAATTGATATTCATTTCCTTTCCTGCCAAGAAGAATTCGTACTCGTGTACGTGTGAGATAACTGCATGTAACTGTCTGATACCAGGAGAGGAAATGACTAGAAGAATAACACTGGCCTAAAACAGACATTCATACTTCTCGTTCCTGTTCTTTAGATGGTATTTTAGGAACCGTTTTTTAAGCTGTCAGGGATCAAAATGGCAATATATGACTTTTTAAGATGAGAATACAATTTGAAGGATGCCGCTTTCTTACCAATGGTGTTACTCGCTATTTAAATAGTTTTCTCTGGAAGTGGTGAGACTACAAGATGAGCGTAACTTTTTTTAATTCAAAACAGACCAAAGGTCTAACAGATGAACAGACTAAAGGTCATCCTTAGGAAAGGATGGTTTAGATGCCCAACACCTCTGATGACCTTTTTCTCACCTTCTTTTTTTTCACTGACTGCCTTGTATGACCACTGCTCTGAAACTGAAATTGTATGTTAAGTCATACGGCAAATGTATCTGGTGTTTTGGCTGAGACTAAAACTGCAAGTCAACCTCTGTTGTCATAAGAGATCTTCATGAAGAAACAAAGCACGGTACATAAGATCTCTTGAGACATTAAAATGGGGATAATGTGATAGCAGTATCTTCTGGGCACTGCAGAGATACATGATCCTATGGAACACAACTGCATGTCATGTCACAGTCTTGGAGATTTTGGGTGCTGTGGGGTTAGGCTCCATGTCTGACACCTTCCATTATATTATAACAGTAACCAAGATCTGCTCCAAAAGGAGAAATGGTAGTTGCTGCTGGTGCAGAAATAATAGAGAGGGAAGAGAATCTG
Organism: Fregata magnificens; assembly: GCA_013389945.1. Lineage (NCBI taxonomy): Eukaryota > Metazoa > Chordata > Aves > Suliformes > Fregatidae > Fregata > Fregata magnificens. Next base: position 176,163 of record WAAD01026667.1, on the reverse strand, counting down.
CTGGGTGAAAAGAGTCACCCAAATCGCTCCCCTGCATGGGCAGTGGGCCTGTGTGAGCACGTACACTGTGCTGGACACACACAGAGACTGGGAGCGAGCGCACTGAACAAATAATGGAAATGCAGGGCCATGGAGAGACTGTAAGACGCTACTTAATCCGTTCGGTGCATTATAGCAGTACACCTAAACCAGACCTGAGAGAGGTTTCTGTAGCCTCTCTCTACCCTCTAAGGAAAAGGGTCCCACAGTGCTCTCGCAGAGAAATGGTCTGACTTTCAGCTAGTCACAGCTAGTTCAACATAGATCTCATGCGTGAAACAAATGGATTACTTCGTGTGTTTGCAATGTCAACACAGGGAACAAACTGGTCATTTCTCTTTTTATAAATTCCTTTTATACATTGGAGTGCTGTGTCTCTTTCCCTGGTCTTCTGCATGAAATGAATGTAATTCCTTCAACTCCTCTTCCTCCAGGGTTGTATTTTCTAAACTGTTTGGAGACAATGCCCAGTATGCTCCGACTTTCCTGGTGTGATAACTGGTGCATGATTTACTATTCCAACTGAGGCCTTACCTATGCCAAGCAGAGTAAAACCAGTCCTTCCCATGCCATCTCTCATATAAGACATGGGTTTTTTTACAATGGCATTATATTGTGAACTTGGTTTTTAGCTTGCAGTCTGCTGTAACCTCACCAATGCTTTCCTCCTACCAAACTAGGTGTTCCCTACTTTCTATCTGTGTGAATAATTTCTTCTAAATGTACCATACCAGGCTCGTCTCTCTTGAATTTCCTTTTATTTTTGTTAGTACTTCTCTTACTTGCCAAGATTGTCTTAAATTCTCATCACTTCTCCTCCCCTCCGCCACCAAACGCTCACTTCCACTCCATTCCAGTTCAGTGTCACCTGGAGGCTGTACAGGCTCATGTTTGGTTCCACTCTCCAAGTTGCTAATAGAAAATATGGATAACCTCCGAGAATGACAGAAACCCATCATACTGTTGGTATATTCAAAACCAGTTCTGAGGGTGAGAAGACAACTGCTCTGTCAAGTATGAAGGTGCTGGACCAGATACACTTTCCATTATCTTTTATCTGGCCCATCAATTTTCTTTGACTCTTTGGTCATCCCTGTAGTGCAGGGATGACAAGGCACAGTGCAGAAATTACTAAGGCAATGTTAATTCGATCCAATAAACTCATCCCAGCACCAAATGCGGGGTTACCACTTTTATGCTGTTTTGCAGAGAAGCCGTTTCTGGTTACGCTTGCATTTTGGGCTGCCCCCTAAGACGTGGCTCCTACATGAGCCATCTCTGGTGAGGAACATCATTCCCAGGGAGCGGCAGCGCTGCTCCTGCCTAGGGCTGGCTCCTGGGAAGCCGCCTTGGTGGTGGTGGGGGGTGTCTGCATGAGGGGAACAATGCAGTTCAGTTTCTACATCTGTTTTGATAGCTTTTGCTGATTGTGTCAAGCGTCTTGAGATCTCATCTAGCCTATCACACAAAGTGTTTGGCACTTCTCATCTAGACCATATTTCTGTAGTTTATCAGAGAGGGAATGATGTCACATATCTTGACTTCAGAAGGCTTATCATGTGTGCAGCTTTTGCTTTATCTACTATGACAGTTAACCCATTAATTGCCAAGATTATTCTTGACAAACTTGCGTTCACAAAAGCCAGGAAAGTACTGAATGCTCCAGGTTTTCCTGCTATGCCTTTCCTCTGTGCCGTATTCGTGTTAGTGACAAATCACTCATTTCTGAACGCAAGAATAGAGCTTGCTTGATCTTTGGATATGCCCAGTCAGGAACAGATTCTTTTAAGTACCACTGGCCAGTGTGTCCCTAATTACATCTATATCTTGTCTCAACTTCACTGGTACTTTGAATGGGCCAGTAAATACCCATGGGCTGCTAAGTAGTGTAGAGTAATTGCCATAAAGCCTGCCAGCACCTAACATGTCCTGGGGCTGAGACTGTGGGTATGCATGTGTGGCTGTGGGGGTTATTTCCTGACTGAAACTATTTTGGTCCAGTTACAGTTGTGTAGATTTTGCAGTAGGATCCAGAACTGAGCCTCATGTGTTACTGACCCACATGAACAAATACCAATAAAACACCCTGTATTTGACCTTAAAGGATTTTTTTAAAGTAAAGAGTACTCGATCTCAGATTGTAACACTGTATTACAAGCTTTAAATATATGTGTATTTAAAAAGTAATGCTGTTGTGCTAATTTAAAAATGTCTGTCGAACATGTTGCTTCTGACTGATGATCACATGCAACCTCACATTTCTACTCAGATGCCAACGTAATGTCTTAATCACTTATAAATACCACCGTGTGGTAGCAATAGTAGTTATATAAATGTGGTATGTACATAGCTATTTCGCTGAGCCAATGTGTTTCAGGAAAGCCAAGGTGATTAATTAGATAATGTATATACGCACAGCACTGCAGCGACAGCACTGCCTGTGAGTGCATCGTCTGATTTCCTTGCGCTGTGACTCATAATGATGCCGAGCTGCAGTAATTGTGAAGAAATGTATGGATGGCTGTCTCATTGTTTATGCTAGTGGTATGGTTCTGTCTTAACTATTTGCCAAGCCTGTGGAGGTGCAGTTCACACTCCCCTTGTCTCCATCCAGGCCAACTTTACCTGAAGACCTTAGTTTTGCCTATGGCAGGAAGGACGGGCACGCTGCAGTAGTTAGCCTACAGTGCACTGCATGTACAGAAAAGCACTGAATGAGGAGCGATGGTGGGACTGTTCCCCACCTCCTTGGGTGAAATACAGTCCTGTGCATGTTCATCTACTCTTGGTAATGGCGCTCTGTTTTTAGCAACCTGTGCATGTTAAAACCAATTGGAGTCAGCTCAGAGGTCTCAAGGATTCCAAGTATGTAGCAGGTTTTCAATATATGCAGTTGCTAACTATATATTTTGTTTCTAGCATGCTTAAGAAAAGGAAGTGGCTACATTTGGGGTGTGCATTAGCCTTTCCTGTCCTTATCTTCCATTTGTATGCAGAAGCATGACGACTGCTGGAGAGAGTTAGCAATTTTGGGAGGGGGTTCAGACAATGCACATGAAGATTAACACTTTTCAGTGGGTCATGTAGTGAAGATGGAGAAACTTTTTTTTTTACGGCGTGGGTAACAGACTTCCCAGCCAAACAAAGCCAAATCTAGTTTCAATTGCTCATTAGTGTGACTTGTGAGAAAAATTCAAGAGAAGATACTGTGAATCCATGTTATTGTCTGTCCAGGATCGAACATTTGTCAGTAGTGATCCACAGCTCTCCAATGAACATGTAGATTACCCAGTAAATAGTAGCAGTCAGCCTACATACAACAGGCTGTCCTCTCCAGTGCAAGAATAACGTTTACTTAGCATGTGCTGCTATGTAGTAACAAGTTAAAACTTCAGATTTTTTTGCCAATCTCTTCACAAATACGTGAAAAATGAAATGCATATTATGTGTGCATTTAATATATGGCAGCAGCTTCTAGTTTTGATACTGGTGTCTGGAAAACCTGAAAACCAGTCTATGGAAAACACCAAGATAGTTAACCTTACTGAATACCTCTGGGAAGTATGAGATGCACCCTAGATCCTTGAATTTCCAATATGCTGTGGTACAAAAATTGAGTTACTTTACAGTGAAGAGATTGAATACTCGTAAAGAAACTAGGATAAGTCAACGAACCTCCAAAGCTATCAGTATTCAAGCAATTATTGCCTCATTAGAGTTAGAGGCAACAAACTATTTGAATGTTAATTTTTTTCCCCTAGGCCTTTCCTAGCCTTTATGGTAGGAAAGGAACCACTGGAGACTTAAGAGATTCAGACAACTGCAGAAATAGCCTGCAAAGAATGGAGCCATCCCTACTTCTCTGCATATATCGGCTTGTAGTCAATATCTTGTTCTGGTACAAACGGAGGAGTTGACACTTCACGCCCTGAGACATTTACAACTGCATACATTTCTCACCAGGGTGATTGAAAGTATAAAGGAGGTGTTCTGTTGTACACAGGCTTTGACTACAGTATGAAGTGCGTAGTGTCTAATAGTCTCCAGATGGATTTGTGGTTTCTTGCTGCATTTCTGTAGCTTTATAACTGGTGTTCTGTGTTAACTGATGTATTTCAATCCTGAATACATTTTGTCTATTTTTAAACATTGCCTAATCCAAGAAACTCCAGAGAAGATAACTTCCTTTCAGTGAGGCCGCAAAAAGATTTTGAAATGCTAATCTCTGTCATAGCTGTTAATATTGGAGTTAATATACAGATGTGATCTTAAAACAGCTCCAGAAGGCAAACTGTCCTAATCATTAGATTATGATTTTTGGTGTTTCCTTGAGCTGTTATAGATGAGAAACAAGAAAAAAGAATGATTTGAGAAATTCAAGCCTGCTGTTCTACCAGTGATGGACATGATTGGGGAGACAGGGAATTTGGTCTGAAAAGATGACTAGCACTCTGCTATGAGTCAATTAGTGGCTCTTTTGGAAAGAGGAAAACCTATTGTAAACAATAGTCTGTTTTCCAAGTTAATTAATATTGTCAAATCTATTACTGGACAACAGATACCAGGCAAAATTATTAAATCTGGTCTAAGACAGTTGCTTCCAAAACAGGAAGGTACTAGAAAATTATGATTAAATCTGAGACTCCAACTCAAAAGGCTTCAGCTGCATTTAACGCTTCTTTTACCTATACACGACTTGCATTTTTTGTGCAATAGCAGCACACTATTTGCGTTGTAATGGAGTGTGTTCGACTCAGCCAGTCCGAGTGGATTTCCATCAACACTGCATCCTCTACAAGCAGTATGGGAAGTTACTGGAATGTGCTGATGCACTCTTGGCTATGAAGTAATTCTGCCTAGGAGCAGGTTATTTCCTAATTGTCACCACTTGTTTCTTGGGTCCCATCTATCGTGTGTCGTGCAACCAAGAGCACGTGTCACTCAGAGACAGGATGAGCCGCGTGGGTTCGTAGTGGAGCACAAAAGGACTTTTACCTTCTGAGGGAGAGAAGAACTGCTGATAGAAATTATTTTTAACTGGCTTGTTTTGAAATATCTGTTGTTCCTCCACTTCAACTGAAGTAAAACCTTCATCTTGTAAGGTCCTACTCAAGGCTGAAAAGATTTCTGACTAGATTTTTGGTAATCCACAAGCTGATATTAACTAGCAGCTGCCTTTTATGAATGCTGTAAGAAGAAAAAATGTACACTGGCTTCCTTCCCAGCTGCTGGTGATGAAACATGGATGCTGTGCTGAAACTGCTGCCTTATTTCACCGTTTGTCCCCAAACTCGGTGATGTGGATATACAAATGTTTAAGCTGAAATAAATACAGGTGTGCAACTCGTTTGTTTCTGTAGAAATAACTTTTCATCCTTAAGTTATTTCTACGTAGATAACAGGCTGCAGAACATTACCACAGCACTGGAAATATGCTATGCAGGACTCCAATTTGTATGTGTATGGGGCTAACAGAAAGGGGGTTTATGTGTATGCACAGTTTTTGATTTTCAGAGTGGATTTCCTTTCCTGTCTGAAATCCCATGTCATGCAGAGTTGTGGGGGGCTGCAGTCTTATTGCAACAGGGCAGCTTGTGTCTTTCCTCATGCATCATGGGAAAACTAGTCATTGTGGTGATTAATACCAAGAAGTAGCATGCTAACATGAAGAGATGAGTACTGAACATGTCCTCAGCTGACTGTACTTGGTGGGTATCTGGCTTCAAAGTTGTAACCTCCTCAGTCATTACCTGGCCTGTATTTCCTGTGTGTGTGAGTGTGTGTTTGGGTGTACACACCATGACGGACTGCAGACGGAACTTGATTTTTACAAGGACAGATTTATCTAGCCCCAAAATACAAACATGGAAGTACATGTTCCAGTTTGAATATACACAGTGTTTTAAAATAAAATCAAACTGACAGCTAATCTATTAAAACACACACTCTTAGAATTAAGGTATTTATATGCTTGGGGCTGTTACTCCAGAGCACAGAGTAGTTGGTGTTTTGATATTATAATATCTTAGATGTATCTTAAATAAACCTGTGCAAGTAGGTGAATATATATAGCACTCATGTTCAAATTAGCAAACTTTTGACCTAAGGCTGAGTTCTAGAACAATTTAGACTGGACCTTTGGAGGTCGTCTAATCCAGCCCCCCTCAAAACACACACAGGTAGTTCAAGTTGCTGAGGGCCATGTCCAGTTGAGTTTTGAATATCTTCAAGGATGCAGAATCCAAGACTTCTCTGGGCACCTTTTCCAGTGTTTCTGAAAGTTTTTTTTTCTTTTTTTTCCCCTCTGCTATCTGGCTGGCTTTTCCCTTGTTTCCACTTGGGTCTGTTGCCTCTTGTGCTGTTGCTGTACATCTCCATGAAGGGTCTACCCGTGCATTACGCAGTTGGTGACAGCAACAAGATCTCCGTTCAGCTTCCTGCTTTCCAGGCTGAACATTCCCAGCTCTCTCAGCCTCTCCTCATACGTCAGGTGCTCCAGCACCTCTGACCATCCCCTGGACTCACCTCAGTGTGTCCATGTCTCTTGCGCTGGGGAGCCCCAGCACCAACACAGCACCCCGGATGTGGACTCTCAAGTGTCAGATGGGAGGGGTCACGTCCCTCCACCACTTTTGCTACTCCAGCCCAAGATGCTGCTGGCCTCCTTTGCCAGAAGGGTGCATTGCTGACTCATGTTCAACTTGGAAGTCCACCAGCACACCAAGATCCTTTTCTGCAGAGCTTCTTTCTAGCCAGGGAGCCCAACTTCTACTGCTGCACCGGGCCCTATATTAAGGGAGAGATTGCTGCTCATTTTAAAGAATGAGTGCTGAGGCTATCCCTAACAACTAGTAATATACTATGTATTAATATATTGCTGTTTTAATTACAAACAATGCTATCAACATGTAAGCAGATGCAAACTTTCCTGAGTAACAACAGCATCTGATAAAGGAAGTCAACTTTTCTAAATACTGATCTGTTAAGCCGAAATTTTTCAAATGGCTGTTCCCCCCTGCTCTCCCATGCTTGTTTGTTCATTTATTTCAGCTCTTTAGTGTCAGTTCTGTCCCTGACACTATGAAAGGAATGCTTGGAAGTTATTGTCCTCTCTTGGGAAGATTTGGTTCCCCTTTGTTTGAAATGGGAATTTGAAATGGGGATAGACCTTTGTGGTGGCGTTGCATTCAAGCCTGCTGTTTTCCTTACGTAAAACTCCTAAAATTTTGCCAAATTGTGAGTTTCTCAAAGCAGCAGTTTGCAAGTGCCCCAAAATAAATTTACTGTGTTCCTTGAGCAAAAGGTGCTCAAGAAAGCTGATATCTACACATTTTCTTGAACCTCACAGATCTCTTTGGCCAAATACTGCAAATGTTAACCTACAGAGTAATTGAGCATGCTCTGGCATAAAGCTGAATAGGTGTCCTCTGCAATTTGTGGTGTTTGTGGCCTAATACGATTCTGAAATACAGGCAGAAAGTCATTCTCTTCCTGTCCTCCATCCTTCCAGGCACTGTATGTAGATAAGGAAGAGCATCTTGAAAATGTGAAGATGAAGTGGGAAGCAGGCTAGGTGATGCACTTTAGAAACAGAGAGAAAAAGACAGGACTCAGGGAGAATGAAAGAAGATGTCAGAAAGTCCCTGATTTTGCAGGACTCTGAAGTCAGGCTTGAAGAGATGGCATCCATTTGTTAGGACAAAAGTGTGATCATTTTAGCTGTGGAGCCATTACCCTGACAGGTACAGGTCCTCAATGCAGAGTTAAAAGATCTTAATGTTGACCACTTTGAATGTAAGTTTTGGTATGTAGTTTCAAATAATGTAGGCTTTTAGAGCAACCCCAGGTTGAAGATTGTCAGTGCAACTGTAATTTGATCCCTCTGTTCACATTTAGAATTGGATTCTACTGGATCTACTGGGTCACGGAGATTGTGGGTGATGCTGTACATATCATTGGAGACGAGCTTCTCACAAGTGGCCTCGATCCATGTGTTCATTCACTGATGTCCAGCTTGTTACTTCGCGATCTTACTCAGCAAAGTGCCTGAGGCTTGCAGCAGTGACCAAAGTCAGAAGGAGCTGACTTCTGAATGTACCAGGTACAAAGAACTGTGCTTCAGGTGTCTCAAGTGGGCATCATAACTCATCAAGAGTGACAGTGTTGTCCTTAATCACTCCGGGCTGAAACCTGTGTCTGGGGCTGTTATACCTGCCCTCCCCCAAAAGACCGTTAGGAGTTTATGGAGCTTTCCAGGGTTTTCACAGGAGAAATCCTTGAGAAAATGAACAGTAGTAACAGTAAATGAGATACCTGTCCATGAACTGAATGATGAATATTAAATTTTATGTTGTACAACTTTTATTCAGCACATACAGACCGTAGGCAGAGACTTGGTGGAAGTGATAGTACATAGGCCAGTGTTTAATTGCATAATCTTCCTGTGTGTAGGCAACATCGTGGTGCAATCTGAGGCCACACTTGACAGCTCCTTACTCTTCTTTTAATGTTTGACTTTTTAACCTTTCATGTTGTATTAAAAAAATGAGCAATATTTTTACAGAGATGCTGCAGAATTAGTATCCACACAAACTTATTACAGCATTAGTATTTTCATGTTGTAAATGACCATCTATTTGCCTCTCTGTTTCTTCCTATTTTTATTTTACATAACACCTTAAAATAGTTGTGGGTGAGAAAGACAAATTGCAAGTTACACTTTTGAGGGTGGGGAGAAGGAAGGGTAGACCTATTCCTACAAAATTATAAGTTCGTTATGCAGGAGCTCTTAGTCAGTGTGGTTTTCTGTTTGTGTTTTCTTTGTCAAGCACAGAAAATAAAATGTAATTATTGTTGAGCCAGTTGTCAGTCTGCTCTCTCTGGAAGGCTGATGAAATGTCATTTTTCTCAGGTTCAAGGAATGGTAAGCACAAAGGCAACGTAGTCCTGCACACACATGATCTAGTTTACAGGAATGGCACCTTGCTGCTGTGGATTGTCATTTTAAAGTCATAAAAAACATTGTTTGCTGTTTCCAAATGTAGATGCTAAACACAAAAAGAATAAACTGCTAAACACAACACACGGCAGTTCAAGGATCAGACTAGAAGTGGGAGGATCAACTCCAGGGAAGCCAGTAAGAATCAGGAATGCAGTCAGATGAGCAATGTGACTGGTTTTCAGAGCCACATCTACATTTCAGGTGAAGAGCATCTCAGAAACAGTTAGTGATTAGAAGAGATCTAAATAATCCTGAGATTGCTAGATGCCTTTGTTTGTTCCCTTTCCACCATGCTGTCTAGAAAATGGTCTACTGTTTCCAGACAGGAAGCGTAGATGTTCTCACTGTCTCAGTGCCTCTAGGCAAACTTGGCCATACGGTTTTAAAGCCAAGTAAACCTGACTTTTAAGCTGCACCACGCATTTTTTTTTTTTCCTTTTAGATGGGGATTTTTCATCTTGATGTTGTGGCATGAGGTGAAAGTCTCGATTTTATTATTGCTGAGGGAGGAGGTGGAAAGTCTTTCATTTCCTAAAGCTTTCTCTATGTGATTGAGTTGAATCTATGTGGCTTATGTTTTAAATTCAAACAATTGTCTCACATGTGTGGATTCCTGAATGAAAACTCTTCTCTCAGGATATTTCTTGGTTTACATTGCTTGTAAAAGAATTGGTTTAAGTTGAAATTCACTTTTTTGCTTCAGTGTAAATGTGATCCTAATCAAGACACTTCTCAAGACCAGTATATACCCCCAACAAACGATACAAGCCCAAGAGGCTGTGTCTGTGATGGAATCTTTCCCATCTCCTCCCTAACATCTTTAACACATCTAACAGTCCCATGAAACGGATTATAAACTTGCAGTTTTAATTCACATTAGATCTAGGCCTATTATACTGGGTATGTACACATGCAACTTTTCTTAACCTGGGAATAACTGATGATCCTATGAAGGAATGTGTCATTCACGGTGGACAGCATGTTTGTAAATGCTGTGAAGATACTTTAATTCCTGGAAAACCAAAAACGAATCCTCCAGACAGAGATCTGGAGATGTCCTGCTTGGTGCTGCTTCTTAACTTGGTTCTCTTTCTTATTAATTTAAATGAGGTCATGGGATGTACAGCTTTTGTGATGGGAAATTTTCAGCTTCCTGCTTGCTGTAACACTTGGTGCAGGGTTCTTGCTGAAGCTTTCAGATTTCACTTTCTGCAAAGACTTTAGGTCTAGAGTTTCAAGTAAACAACATACTTAAAGGAGACTTATGTTTTGGTAACTGGTTTGTACAGATTACTCATTTTGTGGCTTTTTAATGAAAATTGTAGTTAAGTACGTCTCAGGCAAACACATAGAAAACAGATCCTGATCTTTAACAACGGTGTTACTTTATTCCTTCAGTAGGATGTTTCCATCATACAAAAAAGAAGGTTTGGGTGGATGGTTTTACTTAACAAAATGCTGCTATCACTGTGTTGTTTTGTTTCACGCCTGGTACACTATGGTCAATGATAGCATCTGGAGCCCCTAAACTTGCCTTTCCTTTTTTTTTTGGTTTTTTTTTTTTTTTTTTTAATTCTATCTTGATACTTTCCACACCATTTCTCAAAACTTTTCTTTCCCAACTGTATTGGTAAATGCCATTTCTGTTTCTGAGAGGCTTTCTACTCTTCTCCCAGGAAAAGCAAGCTTAGAATGGCAGAGGACCTGTGACATTTGGATTGATGTAATGAAGGGTCAAGAACTAGAGGAGATTTCTCTAATGAGCAGCGGTGGGAAGCGTTCAGTTATTAACACGTCTACACATACCAATAGCTGAAGGCTTCCTATCATTTGCTCAAGAGTTTGGTGTTTTCTCCAAGTGAGACTGGCATTTTTGGGGGGTTGAGGATTGTCTTATTATTCTTTTGGATTTGTCTTCAGGATTTGTTGTCTTCTCTCTTGCACTTTTTTAGTTTCTAAGCTTTGTAGTTTCTAGAAGAGTGTTCTAGCACCAGAGTTTTGGATCTGAGATCTATCACTGTATAAAATACTGTGAACAGATTTAAAATCTGATATTTTGGGTTATCTTTGATGTAGTTATGTCATCTATGATGTAGTTATAACTATGATGTAGTTATTAGTTATGAACTTTCAACCCTTGTAAACCAATATTTTATTTACTTTAAACTTCTTTCCTCTTGTTTGTCTGTTTTGCAGGCAGGATGAAAGACCGGCTAAATGAGCTGCGTGAACTTGCCAGGTTACACAACCAACAGTTTTCTGATAGTGAGGATGATGAAAATTCACCCCACGATGTTCTCCTTTATGAGACTGATTATGCCTTGGAAATTCTTCACAAAGACATACAGAACATCCGGATAGAAAATGACCACCTAAAAGAGGATGTCAAGCGGCTCAGAAAGCAAAACAGCCGCTTCCTGACTTCCATGCGCCGTCTTAGTAGCATCAAACGAGATACTAATTGTATTGCCAGAGACATCAAGGCCCGTGGAGAAAGCATCCACAGGAAACTCCAGATAATGAGAGATTTCAGCGAGGATGCAATAACAAAATACGGGGCTATGTCTGTTATTGCCAGGGTAGCAAAGAACCACTACGTTGATCTCATGCACGCATTTCAGGAAGCTATGTTTGAATACAATGCAACAGAGATGAACCAACGGGAGAACTGCAAGATTCGAATTCAGCGGCAGTTAGAGATCATGGGCAAAGATGTTTCCAGCAACCAGATTGAGGAGATGATTGAGCAAGGCAAGTGGGATGTCTTCTCTGAGAATCTCTTGTCGGATGTTAAGGGGGCTCGCTCAGCTTTGAATGAGATAGAGACACGTCATAAGGAGCTGGTGAAGTTAGAAGGTCGCATTAAGGAAGTTCATGAGCTCTTTCTGCAGGTGGCCCTGCTAGTGGAGGAACAGGCAGACACCTTCAATGTCATTGAGATAAATATGCAAAATGTTGAGGACTATGTAGGAGAAGCTAAAGAGCAAGTGAAAAAAGCTTTGGAATACAGAAGAAAACACCCCCTCAGAACAATCCTCTGCTGCTGCTTATCCTGTTTCAAAAGGTGACTGTCCCACTGAAGCTATCACAGACTGACTCAAATGTCTTCAGAATCAGGCATTCCTTCCAGTGACTCTTCTGTAATGACAGCCCCTAGAAACGGGGGGGCTATTTTGCAGTTGGTTTTGTTCATTGCCTTTTTCCTAATTGTGCTGAAGGCTGTTCTATTTGAGAGCTCCTAGAAGTGTTGATAAAACTATTTTTAATCTATTTTTAATCAAAATGTACTCTGTTGCTGTAACTAGAGGTGCAGTGATACTTTTCTCAGATAGGCAAGAAAGATGAATGAATGCTGATAACTCAGTCTAGGGAAGATGAGAAATCTCAGGAAGTAACTTGATTTTTATTTGTCAAAGTGAGTCTGCAGGCCGTGCAGCCTTACCGCCTGGCGTGACACAATACACCACGGAATCAGGAGGTTTCAATTTTAACTAGTTTGCAACCTGTTTGATGCAAATACTTGAACAGATTTTTGATCTGTTCATTTGACAAAATACTGAGGCTGTTAGCAGGAACAGGACACAGAACTAGTTTCTATTTCAACTTGATTTCCACCTGTCATGAATCTTAACAGAAGTAACTGCACCTTAAATGATGATATGCACGTTTTGCTCCATTTGTGTGCAAGTGATTGCTTTTCTCCATTTTGAATACCCACAACGTTGTCAAGGTGGCTAGAAGCACTGCAACACTGAGGCATCTCACTGACTTTTAACTTGAGCCACTGTCTGTACTCTCAATTTCAAAACTGCCATGCTTTTATGCTTCTAATACATTTTTCTGCCAATTAACACTTCAGCCAGAAGAGATGCATGCAGTGGCCTTCTGCAGAAGCACCCATAAGAAGGCAACAGTTGGGGGGTCAAGAAACCATTTTAGGGTCTCCAGTGCTGGCACATATACACAAGTAGTTTTAGTGGAAGGAATAGACTTTTTTTTTTATAAGCATGGATTGAATATGGATTTTTTAATACCTATTTTAAGTAACATGAAGGATTAAATTTATTAACATGCAATTTTACCAGTGTACAAAAACTATGACTCTTCTCCCATTATTAGGAAATCTCCACCTGGGAAAGAATATAGACTTATTTCTTCAGTACACCTGAAGAAGAAAGAAAACATCATTTTAATGTCATTTCAGTGCTCTTTTCAAGCTTAAAAGTAATCTCTCCTTTTGTGTAAGGGGAGTCTGCCCACAGTAGGTTTGGAATATGAGGAGGGAATAGAAAATTTTCAGCCCTGGAAACCACTGAGCGTTGTCAGTGAAACTTGTATTCATAAGGTCTGGTGAGTGATTATAGCTCCTGCTTCTGGAGCTTTTCCAACTACAGTGTTCCTGGGTGGCTTCCTGATACACTGTGATCTGTTGCTATCCTTTGAATTAATGCAGGACATTTTTTCAGAAGTTAGTGACTTTTTTTAAAATGTTGATCCTATTTGTACCTGTTTTAATAAATACATTTAAACATTTCAAATATTTTGTATTTGGGAGTTTTCATCAGGGGATGCACATAGCCATCTTCCTGCACCAACTGCAGTGAAACTTTTCCCTTCTGATCTTTTGCACACTAATTTTATATGTGAAAAAGCACCCAAACATTTCTTACTATTTATATCGATATAACAAAACAGCAAAATAAATTCAACTTCCAAGCTTTCATATCCTAGTGGGAAATGCTTCCTAGCCAGACAGGCTTTTTTGCACAAATAGAAGCTAAATGGATAACTCTTCTCAGAAGCTGAAAGTCTCTTTTGCTGAAGCACCTGTCTGTGATAAGATGGACGAATGAGGAACACCGATCTTCTAAACTAGAAGATATTTTGATATTCAGTAATGTCCTGATGATATCAGTATTATGCTTGCCTGAGGACCTCTCCAACAACCCAATGTTCAGACCTGAAGTGGGAGAAAGGAGGGTGTTAAGCTGGCACCATGACTACTGCTTTGGTGCTACTCAAGAAGACAAAGTCGTCTACTCCGTAGGTACTGCCATTCAAGTCAATGGAACTGTGCATTTGTAGAGAAATACCCTACACCTCCGAGGGTCAGCATGTGGGCATAAATCAATGAAGAATAACATGTATTTAATTTCATCTACATATTCTTGGCACTCACCAGTGCTTTTGATAAAAATGTGTACATGGGTTTTTTTGTTGGTTTCTTTTTTGCACATGTGTGTGTACAAATGCAATAAAAGAAAAACTGAAAGTGCAGAGTGTTGTACTTGAATCAGCAGCTCTGAATAATTTCTTGCATTGTCAAAGTTTAGTTTAAAAGCTGCTGGACTAAACTCTGAGTTGGTGAAAGGAGATTAAACAATGCCTAAAAAAAGTCCGCCTAATATTTGTTGCCACAGAAAATAAAATGTTTTGCATACTGAGATAGACTTATCATAACTTTTCCTATAAAAAACATGAAAAATGAGTTTCATACATTCTAAGATTATTCTCTACTGCAAGAAAAAAATCAAATTTATTCTGGCAGTTCTGAAATCTTGATGATTTCCTTAGTAGATATGCAAAGCTTATATTCAAATCTTTAGTCTGATTTCAGGCACAGGGCAAGTGAGTGAAAGCATGAAGAAAAGGTAATTGTAGACCTTCTCTCCTGACTTAAGGCTGTTGCTGCAAGGAAGAAATGGAGAATTATTGAAATACCAGCTTGAGACCCTTTAAAACTATTTTAAAGTTGCATTGTGAATTAGAGGCACTTAAAAAATTACTTCCAGTAACTGAAGAAATCACTCTCTTCCTTGCAAACGTGTTCATTGCTTAATACTAGGGGGGGGGGGGTTCTATTCTTCAGTTGTGTAAGAACTCAAATTTTGCAGCCCATGAACTTGCCTAGTCACAGTTAAACAGACTTTTGAAAAACCCTGATCACACTATAGTTGCAAAGACTCATGACACACAGGATGAGCGGAAGACGATGAGCCACCCCGCTCTCCTTGCCGACCCCCAGGAGGGTGAGGTGTGGACCCTGCTGCCATTTTAATTTAAAAGAGGTTGAAACTTGTTTTCTTAGGAAAATCTCCCTCAGCAGACCCTTCAGCCCCAATGCATGGGGTACTGAGGGAATATTGATAACGTTAGCATACTAGTAACAGAAGCTGCAGAATGGACATCTTCATGCTCGCTAAGGAAAGCTGCCTTCTCATTCTGGGTTGGGTTTTTTTTATTCTTCCCTCATGTGGCAAACCCTATAGCTAAGTTTGAGGGGGAAGTAGTTAAAATGTGAGAGGGGCTGCTTAAGCTTTTAGGGTTACTGTTACTTTTGTTTTGTTGCCTATTGAAAGCAGCAGAAGCTTCACAACCCTCCCCCCGACCATGAATCTCAGCCCTTTCTGAGGAGGATAAAGAACTGGCAAGCAGGCACACATTGCTCCTTCTAAAAATGTAAGAGAGCATTGCATAAATATAAAAGAGCAAAAAAATTCCCATATTACAAAATATAATGTTTGGTATATAATGGTGAACTTACTGGATATGAGTCTCCATTTCATCTTATGGGATTTTTTTTTTTTTTTTGAAACGTGGGTTTCATTTTAGAGAAATGGCAGTGGAACGATTGCTACCTCAAAGTGAGGCACCCAGACTATGTACACACTTGCACACTTGAGCAGGCATCTCTCTGGCACATGTCTTGGGAGAAACTTCTCAAAGTAAAGGTATAGCTCTTAGTTTAAGAACCAGATACCTTTTTTCTGGAGGCTGAACTGAGTAGCTAAGCTAAATTGCTGCTTTTCTAATCTAACCTGCAGTAAGGATGTTTAGAATGCACAGCCCAAGCTGTATTTTATAATTTACTGAAAACAAAACAGGTTCTCTAGATTTTTGAACCATGGGAGATATTTGGAATTGGGAATTGATTTGAAAAAGGAAAGAGCTACACATGGTTGTGTTTCTATTTCTAGAAAAGTATCACAGATATGATGAAGGCAGGAAGCTATCATTTAATAGATACTGTATGTGGTGATTACAGTTAACCTATTCCCGACGCAATGTGATCTTCACATGGAGCCATGGTATTTGTTTCTCTAATATGTAAGAAGGCAATAGCAGATCCATCTTCTTCCATGTTTCTAGCATATTATATAGTGTCTTTGTAATAGTTGAGCCAAAGCCAGTAACAGCCAGTGGAAAACAGCTCCACCATCACACCTTACCTTACAGTGCATATATTGTTAGGGCACAAAGTCCTAACAGGAAAAAGTAGCATTTTACTGTTTCCCAGAAATAATGTTAGATGTGAATAGAGAATGAGATACCTAACTGATGATATTTCTTTACTCACTACTTTGCTGAAAGGCACAACCCTACTGAGTGGGGAGCAATAGCTATGGTATGATGCCCATTTCAAGCAAATGATACAGCGTGTAAGTTCCAGTCAAAGAGCTGTTCTTTCATTCATGGGCTCCAGCATGTCAATAAAATTAAGGAAAAAGAAGGTGTGAGTTTCACATCTGTTCTTCATGTATGTAGAATGTTAACAATTCACTTTTACTGTACGTGAGGAGTATTTTCCTTCACAAGCATACCTAGTGTACTGGGGGGTCTCTGAGCACTAGCAGCTGAAGAGGTTAGTCACCACCTGCACCTGCAAATTCGAGGCCCAGATGCCTTACAGAGGGCCACCTACAACCAGGGTGTCTAACAACCAAGCAGGGTACGTGCTCCTGTTCTGCTTACGGGAGAGACAGATGGCCTCTGCGTGCCTCCTCCAGTTTGCCGAAGGCTGTCTCAGTCCAGCATCCCCAGCCTGTGCCGTACAGACTATTTGTCTCTCATCCCTCAGGGGCAGGCTCAAAGGTGGCAAAGTTTGGTGGGATGGAGGATGTCCATTTTCTCCTCTGGAAAATGGAGAGCAAAGGTGGCGAGAGTGGGAGCCGGTGGGGGGGAAGGCTGCCAATGGGGCACTTTTCCTTCCCCCTCCTGATGTGAGGAAGAAGGGGGAGGTCCCAGTGCAGGCACTAACCAGGGGTATTGCCACAGGCCCTCCTGTAGACCTGGTGTGCAGTGGTGATGGGCGAGAAACCTTTTCTCAGCAATATTTTTCTCCTAATTAAGCATAATTGATAGCTTTGGACTTTGTTTGGTTTCTTTTTCCTTCTATTAGCAAGGGAATCACAGAATGGTTGGGGTTGGAAGGGACCTCTGGAGATCATCTCGTCCAATGCCCCTGCTTGAGCAGGTACACCTAGAGTAGGGTGCACAGGACCGCATCCAGGCAGGTTTTGAATATTTCCAGAGAAGGAGATTCCACAACCTCTCCGGGCAGCCTGTTCCAGTGCTCTGTCACCCTCATAGTAAAGAAGTTTTTTCTCATGTTCAGCTGGAACTTCCTGCGTTCCAATTTGTGCCCATTGCCCCTTGTCCCATCGTTGGGCACCACTGAAAAGAGTCTGGCCCCATCCTCTTGACACCCACCCTTCAGATATTTATAAGCATTGATAAGATCCCCCTTCAGTCTTTTCCTCTCCAGGCTAAACAGACCCAGGTCTCTCAGCCTTTCCTCATAAGAGAGATGGTCCTGTCCCCT
>WAAD01026667.1:128950-153901 GCA_013389945.1 Fregata magnificens | reverse complement strand
CTCAGCGGGGCACCGTGCCGCCCTCCGTTTTTCCCCTCTGTAGTTCACGCCAGTTCTCCGCAGAGGCGCCTGACGAGGGAGCTGCGCCTGGTCTAACGATGCCTAAAAGTCACCTCGCACATAGTCCTCTGAAGGCGCGGCCGTCCCGTTCGGGAGGAGGCAGCAGGGCCGTCGCGCTGGGGGCCTGTGGCACGCCGGTTGCCCCCCCGGCTTCCTCGACCCCAGGTGGTGACTTTGTTGCTCTAAAGCGTAATTTAGGGTTGGGGGGTTTTTTTCGTGTAGATTTTTTTTTTTTTTCCCCAGTTCCAAGCACTTTGAATACTTTGCAGGCTGTGTGACAACCTGTCACAGTGCTTTTACAACGCGAAAGTGAGGGTGAGTACTGCGTGCGCTAGGGTGCGGGGTGAAGGGTGTAAAGGATGTCTGCGGGTGTCGAGCCTTGCTGAGGTGTCCTTGGCTGACCCCGGAGGGTGGAGGGAAGGCAAACCCCGCTTCTGGGGGAATGGTCCCTAGTGCTGGCTGCACCCTAAACTGTGCCAGGGGTTCAGCTAAAAGTTAAGCGGAATGAGTGAGCAGGATTTTCAGACTAACCTCCTGGCTTTGTTGTATTTCACAGGACAGATGTAGCGGTTGTTGTACATGTTGCAATGTTTAACTTGCTATAGCGTGGTTTTGTTGGTGGGGGGTTTTTTGTTTTTTTGTTTGTTTTTTTGATGGGGTAGTGTCACTGTGTTCTAGTATATTGAAAACGCGGGAAGTACAAATCAAGCGCAGACTGACACATTTTAAAATATTAGTGTTTGCCAGAGCATCCTGGCAATTCTAATTGCCGAATTCTAATACAGGTAAATATAGTTGTTCTTAGCCACCCTGCTCCTGATAATTTGAGCTGAAAAAATATTCTAAACTTTCAGTCCAAATACATCATGTGATGATACAGAGTAAATAAAGGATAAACTCTCAAGAGAGAGATCACAACTCATGGGCCTTCAATGCAATATGAAATCGAAGCTAAAATATTTCAGACAGAATATTTTATTACATGCTACATAAGATGATCTGGCATCAGAAATGTGGACATGGTATAAACACAGAAATATGATAGTCAAGAGGAAGTTATGGAGAGAAGTGTGGTCTGGTGGTGAATTTCTAGGAAATGCAAGTACGAATATTGTCTTTTTTTGACTGTTCCCACAGTTAAATTGTAAATGCAAAACATACCACACTTTCTAGAACTGTTCATTAAAAAGCCGTACTGCCAGGTTCAAGTGTTTTATTAAGTAAACATTCATTCCTATTCTTCATTAAGGTACAAATTAGTAAAAATGGGTGCATGTTTGAATGTACATTTTACCTGTAATGTTGTAATGGAAAAATGCTGCCCTTGGAAACCCACATCTTTGCATACAAATTGTGTAATTCTGCGTATGTGCTCATTTACGAGCATGTTTGTGCATACAATAAATGCTCATGTAGATTTTGTGGATCCAGTGCTGATCTTGATGAAAAGTTGGTCCCAGCTATGTCAGTTACAGGAAGAATGAGTGGCAGCTATTCAGCATTGTGAGAAAGAAAAATGAAAAGTAAAAATAATCACAGTTTTTACAAGAACAGTAATCACTGACCAAAAAAAAAAAAAAAAGCAGTTTTTGTGATAAAGCAATATAGAAAACTGGAGTTCTTGGTTAGAAATGCTTCTGTTACAGGCACAGCCCTTTCCTTAGGAGATTTCTTTTGCAGATAACTTCCCTCAGTCCTTTGGTGAAGCTGGGTTCCCTGCTTTTTATAATGGCTTGTTAGAGCACATGCAGATCTGGAATGGAACAGAAGATTTTTGAACCTTTCCTGCTCTCAAGAAATATCTGTAAAACCTACTGGCAACAAGTATGTCCCAACCCCTTCCTACACTTCTCCATAAGGAAAAGGATAATCTCCTGGGGTTATTGGTTTCTATTTTAGGTAAAGTGGCAGGGTGGTGTAATGCATTTCAGCTCTGATTTTGATTTAAGATTTTTATTTTATCGAGCAGGTATCTTTCTTTCTTTGTTTTTAAGAGCTTCCCTGTTAAACCCTCATGAATTATTGGTGGTTGCCTTTGCAATTTGACATTCTTACATGCATCCATGATACTCTGGCCACTTTCCCTTGGACTCCATTCTGTGGATGAGTTGTTTTTCTAAAAAGGTCATTATCTGTAGGATCCTTGCCTCATTTGTTGAAGAAATTGGGGAAAGTATCGTGACTAATGCTAGAAACTGGAATAAAAAAAAAGAGCTTCGTATGCAGACACCCCTGATGAACCAGGGGTGTTTCTTTTGCCACTGCATATTTCCTCTCTGATGAGGAGCCAGTCAGCTAAAATAGATTTTTTCATAAGCAATCACTCGTTTTCATGTTCCTTATTTTGTGGTACCCATCTTGAGAACCTCAGTCTGATTTGCAGAAAAGCAGAGCTTTTGCAAACACAGGTGAAATTAATGTATTGCCTGTATTTTAAGCAGTCTCTGAAAAAATTCATATGTGTCTCTGAGCAGTCAAAGTTATTGGAGATACTTGACATTAATCTTTCCATACCTCAATTTCCCATTGTGTAAAATAGAGGTAGTAGAAATACACCATCTGCAAAATGAGCTGCTACGTAGTAAATTCATTCTTGTTTGTGAAGAATTCAGATAGGCACTTATGTAATCTGATCATGTTAGACAAACCCATGAGTAGAATATCAATGAATTCGAAAGATAACATGAAATAAATAAGGTACAGAGCTACACTTCGAGCTGTGAAGACCTTGCAAAGTATTGAACAATTGGTTAGCCAGCAAGCACAGCATGATGTGTGCTGAACAAGGTGGGAGACTTACAGGAAAACAGCAAGCCAAACTCAAAGCTTAACTCAAAATTGTGTCTCACTTCGTAAACAGAAGGGGAACAAATCAATAAGAAGGCAACCTATTGGTGAAATATTATTTAGGTGATATTTCAGTATAGTTTAATCCTTTTTAAAAACTTACAGCAGCTTTTTTTTTTTCCCAGTTACATTTTAGCTTATGATGGAAGCATATCATTTGTTACTTCAGTTAAACCATTTTTCCATCATTCCCAGTAACCAGCATCTCATATTGAGGAAAAAGGTGTAAAAAGGCTGTGAAGTTCTTGTCTATTGTATAACGCTGTATGTAGGATCATCAATAATCCCTCTGATTCTTACTGCAGACTAATTTAAAGTCTGTAAAGTAAGACCAGTCCCTTATGTTAGCAGGAGTAACTGCATTTAAAGTACTTGGTAATTCTTGAATTGTTCTCATTTTGGGGCCTCTGTGGTAAAAAAAAGAGGGGTAGACTGTTTTCTGGATTCTTGTCATTCTCAGGATACTTGTTCAAAAATTACCACTACATAGTATAGACAGTTCTGTCAATGTTTATACATGTATCTTTATACAGGTTCATTTTCAACAGCCGCTGAGCTGTTCATCTGCTGACTGTGTCTGATCTTACGTGCAGTTTCTTACAATAATTTCTGTTGGACTCAATAAGCACAGCAACCAAGTGTCGTTAGCAACATTAGCTAATTCTGCCTCCTTCTCCAGGGCATTACAACACACACTCCCAAACAGATCCTTGCAACATCTTATTGCTTAACTATTTTTCTTGGGTTTGATAAGGAAAAAGAAGAGATTTTCTGCTAGGTTAGTACAATCCAAGCAGCAAGCTCTGGGGAATCGCACTGTGGCAGTACGGGGAGCTGGGCTGCCCTGACCGTGGCGTTGATAGAATGGAACAAGGGTCTTCACATCACTTACTGCAGTGCAAAGCCCTGCAATTTACTTAAAGTGCTGATGGAGGTACGTTTACTGTTACAACTGACAGATGAGCCCTGCAAGTCTTGCCATGGTCACTTAAAGCATCATCACCCCCAGCGTTACCCTGAGCGTTGCTCTCCCAGAGTTAGGATGGCCTAACATAGCCATCAGAAGAGACCAGGTGCCCACCCTTCAGCTGCTCCAGTTAGTGTCTGGCATTTTAGCTTAGAGCCACCTTCACTGGCAGAGCAAAGGGCAGTAGCTTTGCACTGGAGTAAAGGGCTGTGGGCACGTGTTCCCTTTTGCCAGCTCTTCTCATCAGGAGGAATATATGCAGGTGGTAACACTTTACATCAGCACGGCATTATTACCGAAGGATATTTCTGAAAGCGTTGAAAGACTGGTCTGTGCACTAGATCACCTGCAGTTTGGGAACGTTTTCCTTGTGCTGGCTTTTCTATGATGGCAGTAGCCTCTGGAAGAAGGACAGAGCAGACAGATCATAATTTACACTACAGCAGCAAGGTTCACCAGAGCACCCCCTAAATGAGGGGCCCTGAATGCCCTAAAATGAAGGCAGCATAATGCAGAACGTTGCAGCTAAGATCTCTGGGATCCTAGGATAAGGGCTTAAAGCACACTAAAATGCATTTTTCTGGGATTTTTTTTTTTTTTGGTTGCATTAAACTTACCTGAATGAATCTATTCTTTCTTCCTGCCAGGGAGGAGCTTTTGTCTGAAGACCACAGAAAAGGTGCACACTCTTCTGGAGATGGTAGTCTTAAATGTGCAATTACAAAAATTCCTTCCTTTCTCTAATGATTTTAGGAGAAGAATGCACTTCCAGATTCCTTCACTTTCCTTGATTGCTGCTTTTCCTTCACCATCTGCCCAACTGTGACCATCTTTCTGGGTTAGAAGTGCTACAGGACCTTTCCTTCAAACCTCATCTGCCTCATTTTTAAGTGTTTGCTGAAGTGGTTCATGCAATTCTTGGCAAGAGATCACTCCCTGACCATGTGACTTTGTGGATTTGTGACACCTGTCTCTTGCTATTTCATCATGTGTTACAAACTTTTTCATATGAGAGTTGAATCACTGGTGGGAAGTATGGACTGCATTAATGAGTTCTGTTTTGCAGCTAATCCATGTTTAATGATTGACGAGCATATGTATTTTAGTTTCACTTGTCCTGTCTTATATCTCTGCTGTTTTCTGTCACACTCCCACCTTTTGCTTTTTATGTGCGTACCGAGAAACAGATCCAGCTGGTCTAGCAGTTAACTGCTGCTGACAGAGGCAGAGAGACTGTCTTTCCCCTGCCCTGGCTGTACTGCACGTTCCCACTGCTTCCCTCTTGCGTCCCTTAGTCTTTGATTGTCACATAATAAGTAACAAACAAACCAATTAATTTCAGTTACTTGGATCTAAAATTAATCTCTGAGATTATCTCATTATAAGAATGTTTATGTGAAGAAATGAGGAATTGGAGACAATTTCTTACGTGTTTTGGGTTCCCTAACATAGACAATACGGGTCCACTAACTGGTTTTATTCATCACACAACGGCAGAGGCTGGAAGGCCCCTCTGGAGATCATCTAGTCCACCCCCTCAGCTCAGAGGAGGTCAGCTTGAGCAGTTGGGTTTTGAAGGATGAAGACTCCACAACCTCTCTGGGCAACCCCTGCCAGTGTTTGACCACCCTCACAGTAAAAAAAGTTTTTTCTAATGCCTTAAAAATAAGTTTTTTCTTGTGTTTAAGGCATTTTCTTATGTTTAAGCCTATCTCAAATGTATCTGTCTGCTTGTAAATCTTAAATGATTGTATGTTTTCTCTGTGCTTAGATTTTTGTTCCTAAACATCCCAAGATAAAATGAAGGAACTACAAATGCCACAACACATACGAGGACATTCACTGGGTACATGGGTTTGCTGCCATGTGCATTTTACTGAGAGCTCTATTGAGAGAACAAAACCCCTGCAAAGATCTAAGCAGGTGCTTCATTTTAGATAGTGAAAGCGATTCTTTGGACTTTTTTTTGTCCAAATAAAGACCAAGGGAGTGCAATATTTTGTTTATAAATATGTATAGTTAGTTTCCTGTAAGAAATGAGCACCTGTGTCTGGCCTTAGCTTATTGAAAGCCAGAGTCCTGTTAGAGCATTACTCATTGGAAGACCATTCTGGTATCATGATTAAAGTTCATGATCTGCAGGTTAGATGACTGTAATTTGATCCGAGTTTTCCTTTAAAATCATCTGGGAGCTATAGCGTTAACAAATGACATCTGTCTGTTGAGTTGAGGGAAGGTAATGCAACTGACAGTGCTCACCTTCATCCAGTGCTATTGTCTGGCAACCCAATAACTACAGGTAAAAATTCTTATTCCTGTGTTTACATAGGTGTTAGTTGTCTCCTTCCTGAACAGTCTTTGCTTACTGGCTGTGGCTAATTATTCCTCGTCCTAGATCCAGAGGCTGCCTCTGAAGGAAGAGTTGGAAAGAGTCAACATAGTTCAGAAATGCCATTTATGTAATGCTTTCCAAATCCTTTTGTTAATATATTCAGAACAGAAATAATTGATTTATTTAATTACTATGACTTCTATCTTTTATCATAATATTTTGGATTATTTTTTATTGCTTTGCTATGAGAATAGCTGATTTCTTGGCTAAATGTAGTTTTAAGTTTTATGTAGCTAGCTTAATAGCCATGGTTTCCACAGTCTGTATTTTGATAGCAGTATGACAGCACAGGTTATATCTATGCCAGTTAACAAATCCTATAGTGTTCTGTGACTGAAAACAGACTGAGACATGCCCAACCTGTTGTACTGCATTCATTCGTGTGACCTGCCCCAGAAGTTATTTGACACATCAGTAGAGAAGAAATACTGAAAGCAACTGGATCCAGTTTTTGTGACGTCTCTGCCTGCCCAGCCCCTCTGAACAAAATATTTTTCCACAAAAAAGAATTATTGGGTAAGATAAGAATTATGTGGTATGAATGCATGAGTCAAATTTCTTTAAGAAGAGAAAGCAGTTACTGCCTCCCGGTAGACGGTACAGAGAGGTATCATGGATGAGATAAGGTTTCTGCTCTGTATGAAATTGTTAGGGAGAGAGCTCAGCCATCAACGCAAGAAAAAGGACCTGTATGACAAAGACGGTAGGGTAACTGTATCCAGCTGAAATATTAACAAACTTGAGAGTGTTATGAAATATGAGGTAAGAATGGGGTGAGATTGGGCATCTCAGAACTGTCATTAAAATGCTCTAAAACCAAAAGTTGTTGTGGTTAGAGATTCTTTTCCTATGCCTGTTTCTGTTGCTTTCCTTGGTAAGTTGTCTCAAAGAGCGGTTTAAGTAGAGTTTCAGAGTGCTCCTGTTTTAGGTTGGGCTCTGCAGAGGATGTGTCAGGAGATCTTAAGGTGCATGGTGGTACCCACAGCCCCCAGAGGAGCCTCTATGGGTCCTTTAGAGCCAGAGTTAGAGACAATGCCTCATGTTCACCTGGAAGTACTTAACAGACTTGTCTCCATAGCCAGGAATGGGCCTAGATTGTAATGTTAACTATCTCAGAATGTTGTTTTATTTTTTTAACAAAGATTATTATACCAAGGTAATCTTAACTGTCAAACTGGGATGTGTATACTTTGCATTGTACATTGTTTCCTTTTATGTACTGTTTGTCATTAACAGTCTTGGCACGACTGCTTCCCAGGTAGCAAATATATTCTGGTGTAATTAAAGCAGTTCTACTTCCCTCAAGCAAAACCTCAGAGATGGTATCTCTAGAGGGAGATGTTGGAACTGACCAAGAAGTTGCCAACTACTATCTATCTGTTAACCAGTACGTCAGGTACCATCTTTCTGAATCGCCATTCCTGACCACCTCTGTATTAACATTTACAGTGACCTGCTCTGGTCCATAGGTCATTACTTTGGCAATTGTAAAAACTGAGTTATAAAAAATGACTGTATTTTTTCATCTTATTTTTTAGCTCATTATGTATATTCAGCTAAAAAAAAAAGGAGTCGGAGAAAGCACTTTGAAGACTTGTGTTTCATCTACGTAAAAATCCATGTAAAATAATATAACTTCGTTCTTAACAAGGTAGCTGACTTCCCTTAGCAAGGTATCCATATGGGATGTAGTTCTGAGGATATACTCAATTAGCTCTGCTGCTGCAGCCAATGTTCATGGACATAAATTCATGGATCCTGATCCTCTTGCTGCCACTGTGTAAGCAGATTGTTTATCACTGAAGTTTTGGACTGGCACAGAGGCCTGGTTATATAATTAAAGTTGTAGCATCTGCTTAATAGTTATACACTTAAAATTACTGTGCTTCAGCGTCACCTCCCTCTATTGATCTTCAAACCAGCACAAAATGAAATTGAAGATACAAGCAGTTCAGGCAAAAAAAAAAATCTATCAAGGCCCGTAAAGAGTACAGGATGCTGCGGGGTTTCCAGTGCAAGGGCAGGACTACAATATTTTTCCTATCTCACAGGAATGTTGTAAGAGGCCTCTTAATATTATGTGATAGCAAGGGACATAAATCTGTATGGATAAAATGAAATTATGCATAAGCAGTTAGCCTCTGCAGAAGAGACATAGGTTGTATGTAAACTCTTTGGAAAGCCGTTCTCCCATGCTACCAAATCATTTAAATCACGGAGTATTCTTTGGGGAATATTAGAGCTGTAAAAACTAGCCTGGCCATAACTTTATGTAAGGGATAAATTAAATACAACTATTAACTCTTGACTGTTTTGAAAATAAGGGCCCAGTTTGCATTAACAAGGTTGAACTGGATGATTTCTTTTGGAAAAATACTTGGATCCTTTTTTCTGTTTTACAAAAAAATGTGTAATGTTTCAGGTGGCTGCTGCATTCTATACTTGAGCCTTTCTTTGAAAAAAGATTCAGGGATAACAAATTTACTACAAATATTTGGGGAATACCTTGTTTATTTCCAGGACAAATATTGTTAAATGGATTTGAAAGAGAACCATCCAAAGATTAATTTTACCGGTAACGGAAAAACTTTCTAAAAGGAGTGCTTCTCATCAAGCATAACCATACTGCCTAAACAGATACTATTCAGTGAGATGACTGACCTTAAATCCAGCCATAACAGAAACTAGTATTCCTCAGTTACTCAGACGGACTGTAGGTTTAATTTGATGACTTATTGTATTTATGATAAACTCCTTTAGGAGTGAAATAGTATTCCAGGTTGGTTCCTTCTCATGTGTTTTGCTAAGTGGCAGTGTCCATTTTATAAGTGGCTATTGCAGATCAAAATGAGCCCAGAAAAGAGACTGGTCTGTACCCAGCCCCTCCCAGTCAGGGCTGGCTGTTGTCACTGCGTTGCTGTGGGGGAAGGATTTTTTTGGGTGATGGCTGTGCAGGGGCAGTGAAACAGCACTGCTGCCAGAGCCTGGTGTGGAGCAGCCAGGACCCCTTCCTGGGGCTGTAAGGCCTGTGGTGGCCCCACTGGGCTATAGGGGCTGGGGGGTACCTGTGCAAGCCAGTGGTCCTGGACTGGGTCCTTCAAAGTGGCATCGCAGCGCTTTCCACCTCCTCCTTTTGTACCATGCTGTGTACACCTAGGAATTGCAGCAGGGAGTTCAGTTCCTTGGGCACAAGGGGCAGCGGGGGAGAAAAAAAAAAAAGCAGTGGTTGGCGGGAAACCAGGTTGCTTGTGGCAAGGTGGTGTCATGCTATGCAGTGGGTAGGAGCCCTGAAATACCAACTGCTCTTTGAAAGCCTAATGGAAGTCTCCTGCTGCAGCAGAGCCCAGCCTGCCGGGAAACGAGTGGGTGGGTGGGCAAGTGACGCTCAGCCCCTGGCAAGGGCAGGGCCCACCGCTGCCCTCCGGGGGTAAATGGAGATCAGTGTGGGCTGGCCAAGGGTGGGAAAGGTCAGGCCCTGAGGAGTCAAACAAATCCATGTCCTGCACCACTTCTGAGTGGGGATCCTTCTCTTCCCCATTGCTTTCTTTGCCTGTCAAAGGATTGATGTGCCCTTTCTGATACCTTGTACTAAACCCCAGATTTAGTCTATAGGTGCAGAGACAACTTTTGAAAGGAATGAAGTGGCTTACAGTCAGCAATGCTACCTTCTCCACAGGTACAACCAATTTCTATATAAGGGGGGCAGAGCTGAGCAAGGAGTGGAGCTGAGCAGGGGTGGGCAGGCTGGGTGATGGGCCTGCGTGCTTTAGGAGTTACACCTCGGTATGGTTCGGTTACTGAATCATGCTTCTGTTGCTCTGTTAGGTGGCAGAAGTGTTTTTCTATCAGGGATTTGCATCAGGAAACAAATGCTGTGGTTTAGCTACCATGTCTAGGGAGAGCTTTCCAGGCAGGCTAGTAGGAGAGGTATGATTAAAAGCCTAGTGTGCTTTATATCAGTTCCTCGTTTTTTGTATGATCCTGCCTTCACAAAGTCAGTGGGAGAATTCACCCATTTAAATGGTGCTTTCATTGGCATGGCTTGCATTCATTTTTGTCATGTTGATCTGCCCTTTCTTTTTTGCCTGGAGGCCACCCAGCTGCTGGCTGGTCGACATCCTCAGGTGCAGGAAGCAGACGGCACGGGAGTTTCAAGGATCTTCTGACAGTCCAGCAGTTTCATGGTGAGTCTGGACGGTTCCAGAAAGCTGGGGGGAGGGCAGGCAGGGTCTAGTCATGAGTAGAAAGCACTGTCAAGCTTCCAGCCTTACTGAACAGTTTATGTTTTTTAGTTACTTCACAGGAGAAAGGAGCAGAGTGTGGGGTGGTGATACTGGCAACATCGCCTATGATTTAGGGTTGCATGGCCACACGTCAGGGGGTCTGAAGGCTGCCGGTGTATGAAGAATATTGGCATGAAGTCTGGGAATCATGCAGAGCTTCAGGCATGTCCCGCCTTACGCAGAGCCGGAGAGCAGCCTGAGGGCTATAACAAACCAGTCAGACTCAACTAAAAGTGGAACTATTTATGGAAGGTTGTCTGTTTTCTCTTGTGACTCGTGGATGTTGTCTCTTGTTCACCCAGGCTCTGAGCCCTATCAGTTTGCACTTAAATATAGCTTTCCCAGGTTTTCAAATCTGCTGTTTTCCCAGAGGAATGTCTGTTCCTGGCATGTAGCCCTTCCCTCCTTCTCTTTTATTGTACTGAAAATCATCTCACTCGCTGAGTGTTGGTAGCTTCTGGTAGATGACCAGCAGCTTAATGATTGCCGACTACCAGACCCCTCCTCTCTGCCTTCAGATCGAGGGCGTTGTGGTTCATTTGACCCTACCTTTTCTGATGCCCTGTGCCTCCAGTTTCTTCAACACAGCCCTTGCCATGATCCTGAAATATCTTGCCAAGTACAGAGCAATGGAGGAGGTTTGCCTTCCTTGCAGCCTGAGGCAGGTGGTACTGGGAATCACAGAAGCAAGTGCATGCAGAAAGGGTGGTGTTGCGGCATGTGACGCCTACATGTATCCAGTTCTCATACGCCTAATTGTCATGGACAGTGCCTAAGCACATGTGCCAAAGCTGTCAAGATCAAGTGCTGGTTTTGCATATACTCTCCAACTTAGACAAATACTGTACTTGAAGGGAAATTTTCTCAAGAAAATCTAAAGGATTAGAGTAAATAGTATCCATAAGTGACACTTTAAATACAGGTGCACAGCATTTTGTTTAACTTCATAATTAGTAACTGATACAGGTACTATAAAACAGAACTTTCTTGTGTGGTTTTTTTTTTTAATAAGAATTTAATTTGCCATCTTTGAAAAAACTTGATTCTGTATGATTCCACTCTCAAACCAAGCCTCACACTTGCATAATTTTTTGAATCATTCAGAACTGCAATACACTTATACATTTGTTACTGCAAGTGTGCCATGGCTAATGACTAATGGCTAATTTAGCTGTTGTCTCTTAAGTTCTGTTATTGTCACTTCAGGTCAGAGAGATCAAAGGTCTGGTATTTTAAGGGATTTGGCACTTCTAGATAAAAACATTTTGCATTCCATGCATGTCCAATCTCTAAAGATAAGTAGGGAGGAATACGGTAAAACCCTGATATCTCTCTGGAAAGGCTAGTCGGAATGTAATTTGTATAATTACCTTGCATGGTAGTTGTTTGCATTCGTCAGCATACCTTTATTTTTGTTTTCTACTTGTTATAAAGCCTTTTGCACTTTTTTTTTGTACTGATTACATGAACATTTGATGCCTGCTGCTGTGAAGATTTTGTCATTGAAACAATTGCTTCCTGAGCACTTCAGTTCTTCAGGCAGAGTCCTATCAATAATTATAGCTTTTGGGGCTTTAAACTGAGCTTATTTTAACATACGGTAACACTACTTTATAGTTTCCTCTGGGAATCCCACCCACTGTGTTAGCTGCAAGCAGCTATATGAAGAATGCTGTTCTCATGGCTCAAACACTTGTAATGCTGTCCCACCCAAACTAACCTCAGCATGAGAGTGACTTCTAATCTGCGAATGAGATAAGCAATGGAACTATATGTTACTATCCCTCTGATTTAAAGGTATTTCTTCCAACCAAGTTAGTATTTAACCTTCTTTATTTTACTCCTAACAAAAATACAATCATATAATTATAAAAAAGACAGGTGTTCAGTCTGTTGTTGTACAAAAGAAATGCATTGCTGGTTTGCTCTGAACGGGTGGTATAGAATTCTGTTAGTGCAATCGAATAAAATACAGAGTGCGAAAGGATACATTTTCCTAAGTGAAGGAGAAAATTGGCTTACATTAGGTGAAACATTAATAGCAATTTCATTAAAATGAAATCCTCTTAGAGCTGCAGTTCTTTCTAGCTGCACTGTAATTTTAAACTAGAAACCATCCTAGCAATTCATCCTAGCATGATAGCAGGACTGTTTTTAAAAAGTATCAATTTCATCACGCATGTGCATGGATCACAAAATTCTGGAAGTGTCCCAAGTTATCCCATCATGATAATGCAGGATTTTTTTATTTGATGAGAATCTTTGGATAATTTCTTCCGTAATGCTTTTCCCCCTCATTTCCATACTGCTGGTGCTAGCATTTTGTACCAGATGCCGGTCTGTCATTAAAGCAACTGCTTCCTGATTTTTTTGTGCCTGAAAACTTGTCTACCTTTCCTAAGTGCATCAGTTGGTCTAATAAAATCTATTTCACATCTCTTCAAATCTTGCTCCTTTTCTGTCATTAAGCCATCCCACTGACATTACTATTATGAATGCCTTTATATGCTCTGTGCCCCAAATACTCCATTATTGGTTTTGCTTAAATACGGTGCTGTCCTTACGTCTGCCAGATGTGGTTAATGGAGGTGTGTGACATGGATTCAGTGCTATCTCTTATTCATTTGATATCTCCACCTCTTGGGGAGTCTGACTGCATTTATATTCCTATGGAAAACCTGTAAAAGCGGTGTCAGATAATACTACTGTGAGTAGCTGGCCCCATTGCCTACACATACATAAGCAGAGAGAGAGAGAGAAGGCCTATTCCATTTCAAAGAAATAATAGGTATCTGCCTTTTCTGTGGAATTAGAGAGAAACCAGGGCATGATAGGTAAGAAAAATATGAGCTTATCATCAGCTGATAATACAGCAGCAACCAGATGGATGGAGGCAGTGGCCCTTCCCCTGTTTGCAAGGGAACTTTGCTCTGTCCCCGGCAATCCAGGTGTTTGACAGCTCTAGGTTGGTACCTGAAGCTTCAGGTGGGATTCTGCTGCCTAAGTGTAGCCCTCTGGTGCCACCTGAGATGCCTCGGGTGCTTATAGGTGTCTCATCAGCCCCATATGTCACCTCTTCTTGGGTGGCTAAATAGGATTGTATACCAATGTGTATGTTACTAAATCCTTTTCCTGTGTCTGAAAACAATACGCACAGTCAAGAGCAGTTTGAGGTCACCACCACTGGTTTTGTTGCCTGGATCCATTCAGCCATCTGCTTTGGGCTCTCATTCTCATCATACTTTTTCCATGGTGCAGTTTTATGCTTGAGTAGGTATACTGGTGGCCAAAAGGGGCAATGCTTTTACTTCCTTTGCCCTTGGCATCACTCTCCCACTGCTCCTCTTAGTTCTGAAGCAGTTTGCTTTGGAGTCAGCTGAACAGCAGTGTTGAAGAAACAGACGCAGTAGGAACATGCAAGTGAGAAAGGGAAGCGTCTGCTCAGCTGGCAGCTACCCTCTGGCTCAGCCCTATTACAGAACTGCCTGGTTAGGTACCTGCTTGGCCCTGCAAGTTGTCTTGTCTTTGGCTGTACAAATCCAAAGTAATTGAGCTGTTCAGGAACGAAGTGAATCACAAAGGCCGTAAAAGGCAAATATCGTCTGAAGATAAATCATGCACAGTCAAAGGAGCTGGGTCTGTGAAGTTAATTTCCAGGGAAGATTAAATGAATCAGAAAGCAGACCCTTTTGAGGATTCATTGCAGCATATGTTCTTTGACAAAATTCTTCCCCTAGAGCCCCTTGTCAATCTGCAGACCTCCCCAGACTAAACCTAAGAGCCTTCCTGTAAATAAAGAAGGGACAGGCTCTGGAGGCAATCTGGACCTCTGTGAAAAGCCTCTTTGTGCCAGTCTGCGAGGGCTGGAAACTTCTTAGGCAGCAGAACTATGGATGCCAACAGGAACAACTCCTCCAGCTGGTTTGTCTCTGTGATGGGAGAGCGAGTGGCTGGCTCTGCTGGTGGCTCTGAGACCCTGTACCCTGCAGCTGAGGGAGACTGGGGCATCTGGCAAATATAAAGCCTTACGCAGCATTTGGGGCTCACTCTTCCTAACCGCTTTCTGCCTCTCCTGATGCAGGAAGGTAGATGGTTTCCAGCTGAAACAGTTGATGGAAAATTCCTGCTCAGGAAGAAAAAGTAGAGGCTTAACTCTGTGATAGGCTGGGGTCAAACCTAGTAAGGCCAGAGCATGGGCTGGTGCCATCCCACTGTGCATATGTTGTCTGTGAGAGGTGCAGAGATGCTTCTGCTGCTGTCAGGCCAGGGGGTGGTGAATCGGGGACCCTCACCACTTCCCTGATTGTTCCCTTCTCACTGCACCAAGTGAAGCTCAGGAAAAAATCAGAGCTCAACACAGAAACCAAGCTGAGCATGGTTAGTGTTTGGAGAGGAGGTCCCGTAAGGAGAATGCAGAGAGCAGCTGAATCACTTCACCACCCACAGAAATACTCTACAAATAAAGTTGTGTTGTTTAGTTAGAAATTTCATGATGGAATGGTGTAACCTTGAATGTATATAGGGGAGAGTACCCCAAAATTAGTGTTACATTATTAGTGACAGCTTTGGCTGAATTTGAAAGTGTATCCTAAAGGTGAAAAGGAATCCTCGGATTAACAGAGTTTCTGGATCAGCCCTAGGACTTGTAGGCTTCCTCAGCCATTGTTGAAAAGGTTTTGTTTTCCTTCATTTTTCATGTTTGAATTTGGTAACGTTTCTTTCCTGTTGCTAGTGTTACCGTGCCTCTGTTTATTGGTTGCTATTCCTAAAAACAAACCCAGGCTTAGGCTTTCGTGGGAAAAAGATGTGGAGTGGGGAAATGGAGGAAGGCCCTTTGGAAGATTTGTGGCATTTGATAATGTTAGAAATGAGGCCAACAGCTATTTTAAAAAGAGCTATTCAAGTGGTTTATTTCTGACAGAAATGGAGGAGTCTGAAGAAACCCTTACCCGCTTTGTTCTAAGGCTCAGGATGCTCTGCCTGTTGTGTTTCTCCCTCTGCCACACACTTTATCTTCTGTGGGTGTCCATGGAGGGTTTCATAACACACTGCTTGTTTCACTCTCTTGCTTTGAGATCCAGGTGCAGCTTTGCACTTTGCATCTTTATAAATAAATCATCAGTTTTCACAAATGAATCATCTATTGTTCGAGGTGGGCAGAATATTTTAATGGCATCTAAGTTAAGAATCGTGATCTTTAAATGTTTCGTTTGTATTTTTGACCTGCTGTAGTTACAATTCATGTCCAAGGACGTATCAAGAAGAAATAGGACAAAAAGCCTAGCTGACCTGCAGTTGTAACAGACACAGACGCATCCTCAGTATTATTATTCATGACTCTTGGTGTAACCGTAGGACAGAGGAGTCACATTCTTTGGCAGCTGAGGTACGGGGCACTGCTGAAACACAGGACTGAAACGGCCCAAAGCTTCTACCTGACAAGAAATAACAAATGGAGGTAGGTAGTGGAGCACAAGGACACAGCGAAATGTTAGGACGTGACGAGATGCTTATGTGCCCAGAGCTCTCCCAGTTTTCTAGCTGTATCAGCTGGTCACCTCAAAGCTGTTCCTGCTCCCTGCAGACCTTGCCACAAACACAGCTGGAGGCAGTCTCGCTTGCAGCACATCTACCTCGGTATTTGTCAGCGTGGTGGGCTATGGACATCTCAAAACGTACATCTCAGGGCCTACTGTATTAATAGTTCTCTCTGTGTTGTATTAAGAATGCATAATTGAGGCTTCACTGATCCTTTTTGGCAAAGAAGACCCCTTTGGGCTCAGCACTGCGCTGGGAGACATCCAGGGTTTTGCTTTACTCTCTTTTTTGGAGTGGGACCTCCAGGAGCAGTCATGCACCTCATTCCACACTCAAAATAGCAAAGCTCTTTCTGTGGAAAAGTAAACTCTCCTGGTTCCCAAGGAAAGAAATACTACTGAATAGTACCGTGTGGGCTTCAGTACCACGCATATGACAGGGAGGACACACTTCGAAGTACAAAAGAAAGAATTTAAAGATTGTTTAAGAAAAAGTTAATGAACGTGATGGATTGAACCGGAGTGAAAGCATCTCTCCTGGCCAGTGCCACCAGCTTGGCTGAGAGTGGGTTGAGAGGCAGGGTCGGCTGCGTCGAGAGGGCAGAAACACACACAGGTATAGGACATGGGGGTGCCTGGCATTGTAGGGTCCCTGGCTCAAAAGGGTCGTCTACGTGCTCGTTGAATCCCACCCAGAGAGTCCAAGGAACGTGTCTCAGGGAGTTTGGTACACACAAACACTTTAAACAAACACAGTGATGAAGGGAGGGGGGTGGAGGGTGAGCCTGCGGGGGTCTTTGCTGGCAACTGTGCTCTTGTATTCAGTAACTTCGACAAAACTTTCCTGTGAGCATTTGCATCCTTAGCACTTTGTATACCTGCTGAAACCAGTTTTCTATTGCACTCCCCTTCCTCACATCCCTTGTCAGGACCGTTTCTGGTCTGATGCTGACAAAATGTTGCCAGCTGGTGATTGCTACTTCAGGGCAAGGACAGATGATTTTATATTTCATAACAAATGTTTCACAGGATTTGCTAAAATTAAGTTTTGTTCCCAGCTATCCTCCCCAGTTTGGTTTACTGTTGTCATTTTTTCATGTTCATGGCATCATATTTCACACCAGATTTAAACTCTGAATTTGCCAGGGCTTGGATACGTTTGTGTTTTAAATATACATTCATCCTTTTAACAATTGTTACAGCAGCTGTCAGATCACATTCACAGATTTTTAAAACATACCTTCTGTCCTGGGCCAGACACAAGCTGTATGGTTGAGGGACTTTGTTGCTCTGTGTTTACATACTGTCGAGCTCAATGGCACCTGATCCTGACTGAGCGAGCCCTTTGGTACTTCTGTGCTATAAATAATACCATCGTCCTGTACCTGGTAAATGTTTTTAAGATGAGTCCATAAGTGCTTGAAGCATAAGTGCTCGGATATGATGTTACAATTATGTTATAACGGCGTAGTATAGGGGAAGCTCTTAAGAAGATTCTTGCTCTCACGTGGTTGGAAATTTCTCTGGAAATGCTAGTAAGGCTTTATTTTCTGAAATGCAAAGTCCATGTACGAGTTCTTTCCCAGCAAGGACAAACTCCAGCACTGCTCCCTTTTCAAACGCTTGGCCTCTGCGAGTCACCTCCAGTTAGATACATCAGTGTTGTATTAGGGGTTTTTGTTGCTCTCTTATTTTCTTCTGACAGTAACTCCAAAAAAGGCTTTTTCAGAGTAGGAAAATTGTTTCAATCATCCTTTCATTCAGTTTTGTGGTCTCTTTCTTCATTTCAGTGATTAAGGACTTGGCAGGGCTGGGCTTCTTTTTTGGTTTGGAAGATAGCTTTGGTTTGGAACATCCCAAAATAAATTATGTCCAAAAGTTTCCTCTTTGTCTGCTGTGATTTCAAAGCAATTTTCGTGGCTCAGTTCGGGACTGCCTAATAGAAGAAAATGGAGCAATAATTACTGCCTGCAGAGCTTCTAGCACAGCAGTTATTTAACTAGCTGCAAAATAATTTAAGGAACCAGCAAACGTCTCTTAGAAAATTTCTTGTTCCCTGAAGAACTGTGTACTTTGAGCCAAACGCTTTGCCTTGAGCTGGGCATGTAATTCCCGTGGCAGTCAGACAGCAGCCGCGGCCCCAGTGTGCCAGGCATGGGAGGAGCAAGGGCACCATTTGTGGTCCTGCCTGCCTGAGGTGTGAGGCTCACCCTGTCAGCACTGCCCGGCATGCTGGGTGTCGTGGCTCCCTATCACTTCTGGAAATCTTAATGGTGCAGTCCTTTCAAACCTTCCCAGTGACTAAAAAAAAAAAAAATCAGAGTACTCATCCCTCTGGGAAACCCACCGTGCTCACTAGGTTCAGACCTCAATCTTGGCCCTGGCTGCACAAAGCAGACAGAAGGCTGCCCAAAAGGGGTGGCCAAGATTTCCTGCTCACGCAGGGGAAATTTCGCAAGAAGCAGAAGCCAGCACATTGCCGGCCAGCCGGCAGCACAGGGAGCGGGGTGGCCGGGCGAAGCAGCTGATCTCTGCCCCCAGCCTTGCTGGGGGCACCCCCACTGGTGCCCACTCCAGGAGGACCTGGGGAGGGGGATGGGAGGCTTCAGTCAAGATGATTTCAACCATTAGCTGAAATAGCTGTGACTGTACCTTGCGATAACTGACCTCATTCAGGCCGAATTTTCCTAAAATGCGTGTGAAAATGTGAAGCGGTGCAGAGTGAGATTAGCTAGGCAGCACAGAGACCTACAAATGGGCTTTGCCAGATGCCACAGCTTGTGGAGCATCTCCTTCCATTTTACAGGTCTAGCCAGAGAAAACCAAGACGCTGCAAAACAAACTCATAACTAAAGCCTTTGGTGGGTATAAAACTTTAGTTACATAATTTATTCTGTTGACTAAAAAGGGCCATTCATTTGCTCAGAATTAAAAATTTATATAGACATTTGTAATGTTCAGATCTAATGTTGTCACGGGGACTTTATTTTTGTTAAAAGCCAAAGTCCTTGTCATTTGAAGGAAAGAAAAACCCACTTAGTGGTAATGATTAAAAGTTATTTAGGCTTTCAGCACATCATTAACAAAACTCTACATGTTTTGGAAATAGGAGGCTAATGGTAGTCTTGTAAGCCCATACGGAGTTAGTTAAGAGTGGGGCTTCCTACAGGGTCCGAGGGCACGCTCACAGTGGCAGGTATGGCAAAACCTGGTCAAGCGTTCTCCTGGCTGCTCACCTGTGGTCGGGAAGCCGAACATGTGAGGGTTTGCTCAGGGTGGTGAGAGTGCTGCTACACAGCTTCTGGACTGCAGCTGTCTTGCAGCTGGACGGATCAATGCCAAAGCATTTCAAGCCTGGCTCTTGCCTCAGTCTTGGTAACCACCCGTGTCCTCGTGTGATTCAGGGGGGCAAAAGCCACAGGCTGCCAAGTCTAGCCTATGGGGGAGTTTAATCGGATGGAAAGTGTTTAGTAGGTGGGAACGTGGGACATGCACAGGTTTTTGCTGATCCTTTTGGTATCCCAGGGGGTGCCGTTTTCCCAGTGAAGATGTTAACGAATGGTGTTTTCCAGCAGAGAGAGATTTTATTAACACTTGTGCAATCTCATATGTAAAATCTTAAATTCTACTTCTAATTAGGTAACTTCTTAAAGGGTCAAGTACAAAGCATCCACGTTGATCATTTAGCCATCATGCCATCAAGAGAGGAAACGGCAAAGAAACAGTGACATGTACCTAATCATTTGATCTAAAGTGAGGCAAACAAATGTAAAAAATAATGATCGTTTGTGAAAAACCGATTTGTTTCATTCCTCTTTTGTGTTTAAGTTGGTTTGTATTCATTCCACATTGGCAAGATTCACATGTAGTAAGGAATTACTTCTTAAGTTTGGTAAGAATAAACTGCGTCTTCTCCCACTGCCTACCCCTAAAACACAGACTTAGAAAGAACCACCCTTTCCATACTTTCCGCCAATGCCTATTTTTGCAGAGTGGTGAGTGCTTTCATTTTTAAAGTGTTTCCATATTGTCTTTGTCCAACTATCATATTATTTCACTCAATAAATAACGCCCCTATGATGGAAGGTGTTATTTTTTTCCCTACTGCAAAGAGTGAACCAAGTTACTAAAATTAAGCAAGTTACCCAAGTCTCTATGTTGTGTTAACACAGGAACCTTGTTTCCTATTCTAACCCCTAACTGATAAAGTTGCTGAAAAACTGTACTTATTCTATAATTGTACAAGCATTAGGTATTTATGTGTCTAGCCACTAAGCAAACCTATGCCGATATATAGCATAGGCTATTCAAATGAGAATGGAGTGGCACTGAAAAAAATAGCCAGGAGTGAAAGAAATAAACAGAAAGGCTAAATAAATAAACAGAAAACAACTTGTGTTAGGAGTAACTTTGACTAACAACTCGCACCTGCCCTTGCAGAGGATTGCCTCATGGTGTTGGCCAAAGGTTCCTGTCTTGCACAGGCATTTTTGTTGTTGATGGTTTTCTTTTTTCCAATCTTCTGCTGCAGCTAAGAGAGTTATGTTGGGAGGGTAAATTGATTACTATAATTGTTCATTAATGCACTCTTATTTAATGTACTTTTAGAGGTTATATTCTTCAGAATGATGATAAATTATGGTAGTTTCAATTAATGTCACTGCAGCTAAAGGGATGTCAGCATTTCTATTAATACAGTGCAATTTTCTGGGGTTTTATAATGAAGCTGTAAAAAATTGCTGAAACTTAAGATACAAGGTTCCAGTGTATTTTATGCACACAATATTCCCTTGAACCTGATCTAATCGATAGATATATTGAATCTAATGAAATAAAAATAGAGTGGAGAGAATCTACTGAAGATACAGATCCCAACGTGTAGAAATGGAAGTATGCTAAGGGGAATACACCGCTTTCTGTTTAGGTTAAACAGAAAGAGGACACAGAACGGTGATGCAGAGACAGTCAGGTGGACCTGTGGCGGTGCAGGCGACGGGCGTTTTGCTTGGAGGGCATCTTGCACGCAGGCCTCCTGTATTTATCACGATAGCCTGCTGCCCTCTGCCCCAGTCCATCCCTCTCGCTTTCTGTACCCGGTGCCCCCTGACGTATGGTTAACTCTGTGTGGCAAAAGAGTCTTAAATTTCTTAAGATACGTTACAGTGCCTGCCACAAATGGGCTCTAATTCTTGGAGGAGTTCGGGAGGAGCTTACACACAAAGGCGGCTAAGCTTGGAATAAAAATACAATCTAATGTTAAAATCAGATCCCAAACTAAGGAGTTGAGGGTCGAAAATGCTTTCCCACCTTTAAAAGTTGTGCTAGGGCTGATTTTGAATATTTTAGTATAGAATGCTAAATACATAATATATAATAAGATAATTAGTTGAACAACAAAGATAACTCTAAAGCACTTAGATTATAGCAAAAGAAAGGAAAAGAAACAAGCTAACTATGTCTGCCCAGTGTACTAAAGTCTTTCAAAGGTACTGCCAAAGGAATTTTAGACAAAATCGACCCAAGCTTTTAGAAAAACTTGGTCTTTTTCCTCACAAGAGGAACACACAGAGAGAGAATGTTTATTTAATATGTCTTTTTATCTATTTTTCTCCTTGGATAAGAGATAATGAAAATAGTAAGGGACTTGTACTAACTGGTTAGTGCAGTATGTCAGCACCAAAGCACCAAGGAGCTGTTACTTGAATTCAGATGCAAGTTCTGCAGGAAAAAAAAAAGTCTGCTGAGTAACAGCCTGCCCAATCTGTTAACTGAGAGTGACAACACGATGGGGTGTGCAGAAAGGGACGATAAAGATACTCTGCTTACAAAGCAATCCGTTTGGTATCTCGTGTCTTTCTGAATATGGAATAGATTTCTGAAATCATGACAAAACATTGATGAATGGGCACACGCCTTATTATAGCAGTCAATCTCAAGGTAATGAGATACATGAAATTCCTCGTTATATCTTAATCCTATCAATTATGAGTATATTCTAAAAATAGAAATGCTAAGAACAAAGAAAAGACAAGGAGACAAGGTAAGATGAGCTCAGAGCCTCACAACGGCATTGTTTTCATGCACTAAGGAATAAAGTATTTATTTACTTTGGTCAAAGTTTAAGGGCTCCACATCCTCTCAGCCCATTTCTTCACAGTTTCTTTTTCTGTATTCCCCTTGTCTTTCCTTTCTTAATGTTATCTAAGGGGTTCATGGACTTTTCCTTTATTTTCCTAATTTATTCTGCATTATAGAGAAAGGTAAACTGTGCCACACAACCCACATGATATTAATGGTCTGCAACAACCGAAATATTTGGATGAATGTAGGTTTCAGAAATACAGCTGGATGGAGACTTGGTTATTTGACTTTAAAATTGTGCTAGTCATTATTTTCTAATTCTGCCAATCAGTGGAATACAAAATTAGAGAGACCTAAAGCATACACATGTACAGAATATTAAAGATTAGGGTGGGTTTTTTTCCCCTGATGGACTTGTGCCTGAAGACCCAGATATAAAAATTATAGCCCTTGCATTGAGAAGCCTACAGTCTAAATAACTAGCTTGGAAAACTCAGGCTTTGACTAGCAGCTGAGTGAGGACAGCTCTGGAGAG
This sequence comes from Fregata magnificens, assembly GCA_013389945.1. Classification (NCBI taxonomy): domain Eukaryota; kingdom Metazoa; phylum Chordata; class Aves; order Suliformes; family Fregatidae; genus Fregata; species Fregata magnificens. The sequence goes on along the minus strand of WAAD01026667.1, from coordinate 131,199 downwards.
AGACATGTTTGAAACACACCAGGAAAAAAATTCTCCTGCTTCCCTGAGGTAGTGTGCAGTCTCGTTATTCTATTACCCTTCTGCTGGCGCTCTGCAGTTCAAAGAAGATAATGATGCTACTCCTGTCTAAAACAGAAAAAAAAAAAAAAAGAGGAAAAAAGAGAAAAAAGGAAATGCTCTCAGGTTAAACTGAAATGTGTTTCTTTTTGAGAAATAATTTGTAGGTGCTTTCAGAGCAAGATTCTAAAAATCAGGACCTTGGGCTTACACACGGAGATTTGAAATGGGATATACCAGCTCTCTGCTCCCTCTTATCAGCTTGACTGCAGCTTTTAGCGATCAAAGTTATTGCTACCTGATAGCGGTCTTGGGTAGCCTTTGTGAAATGACTAATCCCCTCAGTGCAGCCTACAAAAGAAAGGCCTTTCTTCCACTTAGCACTTCTTTGCATTAGGCAAGGCAACGCGGCGATTTGGGATCTCGGGGCCCCGCACTGCTGCTAGATACCCAGCAGTGAGAAATGACAATTTTCGTCTGTGTTGACTCCTGAGCGGGCACTGGGTTACACGGGTCAGTACCTCTCTCGTCCTGTTCGTGGAAGACCTGTATGAAAAGCAGCTCGGCTACATCTGGATTCTGGGCTTCCAGTATTTGGGTGGTTTCTCATCACTGGGCATTAAAAATCCAGCATGCACAGGGAATGCACGGGACGAGGTGGAGAAGCTGTCTGTTCAGTCAAGAGCAGTGAGGCAGAAGGCAAGGAACAAGTGGTGCTCCTCTAACCACAAATGTTATGTTCATAGTACAGGTTTATCTGTACAACGTAAACAAACAGGCATAAACAGAGAGCATACCTTTCCAACAAAACCGGCCTACTGCTCAGCATTGCCTTACAGTTAGACAGTGATAGGTATTGGTAACGGCAGTTTTATAGTGTTTGTCATCCATGGTCTGCAGTTCTCAACAGATTCACAACTTCAGCCATCACAACACTTTTTGGACACTTTATTATTATCTCTTTACAAGTAAGAACCATTAATAACTTCATGCAGTGGTTTGGATTGAGCAGGTCAGGGATGAATTAACTAATTTGCACCGAATCACCCAGGAAATCTGTTGAATGGTCAGAACTAGGCATCTTCATCTTCGGGGCTTCTTCGAAGCGCAAAAATATATTGCACTCTCTGCGAGGCCCTGCCTCCTGGGGTGCAAAACAGTAAGTCCCAGTCCCTGTTACACACATACTGCACAGATCAAAGGTTGAGGAAAAAATGTTAAATGCAGTTAGAATTATGGTAGTAATAATTTACAGGTAGCTTGTTTTGTTTCTTTGAGGTATCTCTTTTTTCCTTGGGGAAATAGTAAAGTATGGGTAAGTATCAAGGTTAGCTTAGGCTAAAATACACATAATCATTGTTTATTACTGTTATCTGTAGTGCCTAGTACACTCATGAGCTGTATACTAGTAAGGAAAAAGACTTTTGAAGACAGATCTTCCTCATTTCATTGCTACCGATTTCAGTTCACCTGGAGATAGAAAATGAATGTGTTGCCAAGCCTGGGCCTCCCTCCTTTCTTCTAGCTAACAAATTCTGCACCTTCTTTTCTGCAGACTGCTGGCCAGTATCTGGTTTTGTTACTAAGGCAGTGTGGGGAATGCATCTAACCAACCTTGAAAACATTTCGGGCCGGACGGCTGGGGCCTGGCAGGTAACACTGAGGAATTACTCAGCTACGGTGTCTCTGTGACATCGCTGAAACTTCAGACTAATCCTTACCAAGATAAGTAAGGGCCGTGTGTTCAGCAGCCTTACAGTAGAGGTGAGTAAAGATTACTTGCCTGAGCAAATATGAGTATGTTCATTCCCAGATTGCAAACGCGGCAATAATAAATTAATTAGCGCGAGCCAAATATTTTACTAACGTATATGTCCGTTCATACATAAAAAATGACTACAGATACCCAGCGTCCAGCGCAGCACATTTTTACTGATCCATACTGTTCCTTTCTTGCCCAGCTAAAACCCACCCGGGGCTTCTGGCTGTCGAGCCACGCCGGGGCACCCGGCCAAGGCGGGCGAGTCTCGGGAGAGCCATTTCCTGCCGCTAAGTGTGTAAACGTCCTAACTGCCCCTCAAATTTTGTCACACTCCCTTGCCGTGCGACTTCGGCGTTAACGGGGAGGGACGGGGCGAGCGAGCAGCGGGAGCGCCGCGGTGCCCGCCCCGCCCCGCCCTGCCCGCCGTGCG
>WAAD01026667.1:0-128025 GCA_013389945.1 Fregata magnificens | reverse complement strand
GCCCCCCTCCAGCGGGGACGTCCCGTTTGGTGCCGGCTGGGTGGCGGGTGGTGACGGCGTCGCTGCGAGGGCCGTGTCCTGCCCCTCGGGGGGGCGCGGCGGGGCATGGGGCGCCCTGTCGCCCGAGGATGGCCGAAGCTTTGCTGTCGTGGCTAGGGATTAAACTGGCCAGCAGCACCCCTCTGCGCCGTCTCGCTTTTTAAATCCCGTAAGGCGTCCCTCGGCAGGGGCACGGCGAGAGGCTGGTCGGCCGCCCGGCCACGCGTGGGCATGGCCGGCAAGCCTTGGTCCCGGCCCGCGCTTCCCACGCGGAGTTGCACCTGGTGTAGCCCGTGGAGTCACGGTGCCTCTCTGCTCCTGGTCCCGCGCTGTAGGTGCTGGTGCTGAGCCGGGGCCCTCCATGAGAACCCTCTGCCGACGGATTTAGGCTGCGCCCGTGGCATACCCCAGCCCGCGAGCATGGCCCGTGTCTCCGACCAGGAGGAAGGACCTGGCGGGGGACACAGTGAGTTCAGCGACATCATTAAGTCCAGATCAGGTAAGCTGTCGAGAGAGACGGCGTTTTCCTGTTTTCTCCTCTACAGGTAGCTTCTGACATCAGCTTGCATTTTTAAACAACGCTTTTCCAACTGTTTTTTTGGCCATATATTGGTAGTACAGTGAACGACTGAGGCTGTTCGTGCAGCTGTCCTACAATTAAGTAATAGTAATTGTAGATCTCTGGTTGTGGGGGTTTTTTTTTGACAGTGTTAGTCAAGTCTGTTTGTTTGGGATCCACCTCCTGCATTATAATTACCTCTGCTTTTGTAAATAACCATGTGCTTAAAGTGCTCTTATGCAACCTAGTGTTGGCAGCTTTTGTGTTTATTCTCAGACACTGAAAATGGCAACTGTGGCCGCAATACTGCACCTCCTAAAAGTGCATCGTGTAGTACTCGTGCAGTAAACTGCTTCCTCTTTAATGTAAAACAGTTGTCTAAGGCTACTTGCTCAGGCATTTCCTCTAGCAAAACATTCACGTAACAGATCCAAAGGTTATTGGAAAAACGTTGGGGGTTTTTGGTCGTTGTATGTTTGAATCTTCTGAGACTCTGACGGATGCTGCGGGGGTGAGGAGGTACCTTCATTTTAGCAGAGGGAGAGCGGAGGCTTTAGAGGGGCAGAAGCGAGTTGTTTAAACCTTGATAGAAATTTGTGCTAAGTCCAGAGACTGGATGCTCGCTTCTTTAGTCTCAAAGGCTCTTTTTTCTCTCTTAAATGCAAAATGCTCCTCTTGTCAAAAGATTTTCCTTCGATGTCTGAAACCTAACGGTATGTTTTTTTTAACTGTTCCATGCATTAAAAACTGTAGCTCTTTGGTTGGTGGTGATTTGATGTATCAGATTACATAGGATGCGGGTTTGAATCTGGATCCCATCGGTGTTTGAAGAGTTTGTTTCTTAGACCTCCTCTTTCCGAGGAATGACACCTTTGGTAGAGGCAGTCTTCCTCTTATCTTCTGGAAGTGCAGTTTATGACATGGAAACGCTGGTGGTTTTCCATCTTGAATTTTGTAGTGCTGGTTTACATTTTCTGCTGTTATTTTGAAACCTCTGGATGTAACTTTATTTGATTATAAGCATGTAGTCAGCACCTCTAAGGGCTTTGAGTTTGGGGATGGCTTGCAGACAGTTCGTATGCATATATGTACGCAAGTGCTACAGTCGTATAGGATGTCTGAGGAAACACGGCTGTATTTGAGGTTTTCCTTGGATGAACAAATTGTACAGTAAGTTCTGTTGTCTTGCTTAGGGCAGATGATTGTAAATCTCCTGTTATCACCGCTTTAACTTTCTTCTTCTCTGTTAATGAGAAAATGATGTATATTCTAATACAAAGCTAAAAGACTTGTGCGTTCAATCTCCACTCGCTATTTTTAATTTATCTTAAATAATTCATCTTTTCTAAATGATACACTGCTTTGGATCCGAATGTGCGATTTCTTCAAGTTAATTACTGTACTACATAGCTCAGATCTGAACCATTCCCTACAAGTAAACCTGTGGGAGGGAGTTCCTAATGAAAGGGCTGAAGTTTCCTGAAGTACAGATGGCAGCAAATTAAAGGCTAGTTGTCAGGACTGGGGAAAAAATATTATAAGCTATGCTTCCATTTTTCCTAGATATCTGGAAAAGAGAATGCTAATTTCGATACTTATAAAGGAAAACTGAGTTGTGTTTTGCTGGGAAGATTTCTCCAGCACGGGATGTTCTTCACAGTATAAGTGACTGGAGTACAGTAGAAGTGTTATCTTATAACTTAGTAATATTTGGGGTACCTAGGGGTCTGTCTGGGTTTTGAGGCTACAGAGAGCAGAACCAGACAAGGTTTAGGATCTCCACTTTCCTTTCTTTTGCCATAGAAAATGGGCTGTTATTCTGTTTCTTGCTACTCTGTAAGTTCATCACCCATGATATGGGAAATCTCTAACACTTTGGTTAGAAGGAGCATGCAAATATGCATTTAATATTTTCACTCTTAATAAAATACAAACCCCACTTCTAGTGGGTGAAAATCTTTAACTGATTTAATATGTCATAATATTTTTGAATGCATATTCCTCCTATGCACTTTTAAATAAGAACGCTGAAAACAGTTGACTCTATTCTTGTAAATAAAAGAAGGCAGAGAGATGTATAATGTCCTGTATAAAGATCATTTTCTCTCTCTGTGCTCTGCTGGGCACTTGTCTGTCTGTCTCTTTCAACCTGTTTTTCTTCATCTTTTTGGAACAGATCACCAAGCTGTCAGGATATCGTGGTTATTTAAAAACATTAATCTTCTAAAAGTGATGGTTAAGATACTTGGCTAAATCTTATATTTTGTTATAACTTGGAAGAAAATTATCATATGGAATGCCAGAATCTTTCGGAGGTCAGGCTTAACAAAGAGTGGTACTAGTAAAAATGTTTATAAATATTTGGATACAAATGTAAACTTTAGTCTTTAGCAGCCTATCAAACTGAACATACTGTCTTTTTTGTAGTCATTGCTGCTTTAGTTATCTTGCTTTGGAAAACTGGGAAGCAGCTAGGAAGCTGTAAAGGTGGCACTGTTAATACAGTGACGGGTTATTGAAAACTTGAGCTTTGAGCTAAAGTTATTCTTAGGAGACTGTAATAAGACACATGAAGTTTTACGGCTGCTCAGGGCTGTGTGGTGCCCATCTATGCCGGTTCTTATGAACAGAACAAGCTATGTAATTTCTTTTCTTAATGACTTGTAATGGGCAAGCTACCAGCATACCATGTGAAGGATATAGAAGAACTGCAGAATATCGTAACTTTTCTATAGAGCAGTCGAAAGCAGTTAACAGCGGACTGGATTTCTGTTTGTTGCTTGTGCAAAAAAAAAAAAAGTGTGTGTGTTGCAGGATTTTACAGATGGGAAAAAGTAATTTTGCAAGTATCTAATTCATCCTTTGGGGAGTTCAAACTGAGAGGATGAAGGATAAAACAGTTTGAACGGAGATCCGTGTATGTTATTATGTTGGAAATACTTTTTGCTTCAGTGATTAGCAAGAAGACTTTCTATGAACGTGCTATATGCTGTAGCTGTTGTGAGAAATGCTTGATTTTCCAAAGCAAAAGAGTTGTGTTTTCTGCCCGCACCGTCGCTGCCCCCCCCCCGCCCTCCCCCCCATAGTCTCATTTTTGTGACTTGTGATACTAAAAAAGGAAAATAAGGCTTCTTTCTGTTGTCCAATTAGCATTTACTATCTTCTGCTTTGGATGTGGCTTTTCTTTGATTAGATAGTTTGTTAGCACTGATCTACATGTAGCTACAAGTTATTTTTGAAGACACATCTTCTGCACTTAGAATAGAATATGATGGTGACCAAAGCTGCCTTTAAAATAACTGTTGGCTATGGTAATTATAAGGGAGGCCGCCTTATGTTCGTGGAAGAACCAAGCATCTTTTTGTCTCCTTTCCTCCTGCACAAGTGGTGGATGCTGATGGCTCCGAGTGTCTGATGTCTAAGGGATAGGATACTTGTTCCCGGATGGTTATGTTGGGTTTATATATTTATAAATAGCATTTATTTAGCATTATTAGCCTGTGCTATGCCTGCGCGTCTGTATGATTGCTTGCTATAGAAAAGCCGTTTTCTCTCTTTTACTTCTCTATAGTATGAAGTAATATGTATGGAGCTGATTTGTATCTTTGAAAGGCATCTTGTACAGGTAGGTGAGCTTTTCTCTTTGCAATAGCTTTCAGGAAGGAATGCTGTGGGATGGTTGCCTTACAGTGGTGAAAACAGTGCTGTCATCACTGGGTTTGAAGAACAGATGAGTCTTTGCTATGATTAATTACGGAAAAAAGACAAACTCACTTAAAATCTGTCATGGTAGCTTGGAATGGTAATATATAATTAAACAGTAAGACGTGACAGGAAAAACATTTCTGGAAGATTACATCTCTGGTGCATTTTAAGATATGAGTTCCTGCCTAAATTGAGGGGAACTTAATTCTCCTCATCTACCTTTCATTTTTAATTACATTAAATCTATTTGACTGAAAGACTGCTTTGAGAAATTGTAACTTATTTTTGGAGTTCTTGGGCAAGGCTTGTTCTGAGAACTGCTGCTATTGTCTGTCTGTCCCTGTGAAGCAATGCTTACTTGGCTGGCAGCCCCCTTGCTCCGGGATCTCCCTGCCCTGCGGTGCCACATGTTGCCTTTGGAACCAGTTCCTTCGGTTGTGCCTCTCACTGCCAGATTGCTACGGGCCAAACATGCTGCTTCTCATTTGTCATTTTGGCTCTGTCGGTGTGAAATCACCAGGAGTTGTTATAGTTGCAGGCGGACCCTTAGGATTCTGTCAAGTGGGCGCGGAGTTGGCGTAGCTGGTTTTGCACTGTGTGAACTCTTCAGGAACGTTTGTGCAGAGTGTGTGCAGACAAGGTGTTAAAGACAAGCGACAAATTTGCTGCTCCTTATTTCTAGCCACTAAAATGACTGTTTTCCAAAACTAAACCTTTAGGTTGCTGTAGCCTGGCTTCTTTCTGTCTGTATCACCTCCTTTTCTTGGGCTGTCTGCTGGGGACAGATTGGATGCTGCAATGAAGACAGTTCTAGGGTATTGCCTAGCTTTTATGAAATGGCAGATATATAAGTACCAGGCTGGTTTCTTCTAGCCTCTTGATTGGTAGATGAAGAAATAACATATGCTGCTTCGTGTGTTTGAAGCACGACTTTGCCTTGGAATAGAAATTGAGGCTCCTTGGGGAGGAAAAAAAAAAAGCCAAACCACAAAAGCAGCCCATTGATTTGCGTGTGCTCTGCTAGGAAATGAAGACATAACCCTGGGCAAGAGCTGCTATGTGAGGCACCGTGTGTAATGTGTTAAGAGTTTCTAAGGAGGCCTAAAAGTTCAGATGGGGAGAGGCAGCTGCTGGTGGTGTGGGATGCACCCACCGATGAGGATCCTGTGGAGAAGGGGTGCCTAGGTGAGGGGCAGACCAGGAGCAATGTGAAGTTCCCGGCTCTACCTCCCCCACTGCTCTTGGAGGCTCTGTCCCCCCTTCTCCCCTCAGCCCTGGGGGAAGAAGCAAGACTCTCATACAGTATCATGAAAATATTTTTGTGTGCAAAGAAATTCTCGAAGTTCACAGCCCTGGGCAGCTTAGCAAAGAATTAACTGTGCTGTCTTAACACCTCTCAGTAACTGCTCCTAATTTTCCTCCTCACCTTGACTGTTCTTCCTAGCAGAATCCATGGTGTGCGTGTTGGGGTTGACTCTTGTGAGCAGGGAAGAGTAGGACAGTGTTGTTGTTAACATCATTTGAATGCAAGTAAGTGGGGAGATGGACTGGAATAGGTAATTCGGTGTAGGTGTGGAAGGGTGGGGGAAAGAGCATGTGGGCTCCAGCTGAGCTCACATTGTTTCAGGACAGTATAGCTGCTCTGCTGCCAGGTAGCAGCATGGATTGGTGTGCTCAGAGCTTGCACGATCCAATTTTCATGTGTTGTACGGTATCCCTCCTTTGAAGGAAAATGCACAATTAGAAGAGCACAGCTGTTCCCACCCATCCTGGGAGCTGAGATGCCCCTAGCATGAAGTTGGGGAGAACTGCATTTATTTGGATGCCTTAATAACAGTCTGAAGAATGAATAACAGGGTTTAAACATCGTGAGGTGGGAGGGAGGAGTTGCATTGTCTGACTTTTTATTGTGTTGATGAAGGAATAACTTCTGGTGCTCTGTACTTTGTCAGAAGTCTATTTTATGTCTTCCTCCCCCAGTGTGTTTCTGGAATGAAATGGGGAAGCAAGCTGAGCTGTAATTTCAGAAAGTGACAGTATATCCTTAGAAGAAAGCTGGGAGTTTTAAAGGTAGCGACAAAAATAATAGGCTAAGGAAATAGAAGAGCCCCCTGGCACATGTGGGTTTGACAGAAGACAATGATATGGTTCTGTTGCAAGCTGTAGTTTTGGGAATGAGGCAAGAAACTACTGACTTGTAAGTATATGCAGCTGCAAAGTCAGCGAAACATCTGCCAATAAGGAGGAGGAGTCAGAAACTGCCATTTATTTATTTATTAGGATATGACATCTTTGGGCCTCTTCGTTGAAAGGACATCCAAACCACCTGATACTGCCTTTGGAGAGAGTAAAAAGAAAAGCTTACTTTGATTATTGGAATCTAGTTGGGCTCAGCCATGAGTGGAGAAAAAAAAAAAAAAAAAACAAAAAACCGAACAAAAGTAAGAACACCTGCAATTATCTTTTGTAGTCACTTATCTGTGGGACCAGCAGGCTGGGGCTGGTACAGTCGCTGGCCGTGACTCCAGGTGCATGTCCAAGCAGCCAGGAGACACTGACGTGGCTGTGGACGGTGCCTGGGGAGGCTGGGGCTGGGCTGGGCACTGGTTGTTGGTGGGGAGGCTGCTGGAGGATGGTCAGCCGTAACGGGATGTGTGTGGGCAGTCGCGTTTCCTGCCAAGGGCAGGGTTGAGTCTGGGTGTGTTACGGGCTGTGTCTTCCCTATGACTGTCTGACCAGCTCTGGATGTGAGCCCCAGCAATGCAGGGGAGGCTGGTTATCAATGGGGACCGTCTACAACTGTGGCAGCGACCTTCTTGTGAAGGCTTCTTATGCTCGAAATGTGCTCACTCTTTAATAAGTTGCATTTTTAGATATTCATTAATCTGTCGAGTGCATGGGACAGATCCATTAAACATGTTGAGATGCTGGAGAGGAATAACTTGAGCATTGTCTGGCCTCAGTGGTAGTTTCTCTTGTAACGAGGCAGCTCCTGTGCCGGAGAAGCACTCTCTAGCAGCCTAGCTCTTTTTCAGGTGTGGGGGTCTCCCACTGGGTGTGGAAGAAGTGGTGAAGAGCTGCTGAGTCTTCAGCTCGTGGGAGATAGGGTGACTGTGCGCTTTGGTAAAAGACCAACTTCTAGCTGAAAAACACTGAATACAGGCTGGTAGGAAAGGGTGTGGCTATATGACAGAGATTAGATATGTATTCTTAAGGTTATTTTGCTGATCAATAGGAAGTGTGCAGCAATACTTTTCAGCCATGGATTATTGGTAATGCAGGTCTTTTCTGGACTTCAACAACTTTTCCCCTCACCTTGTGGAAAACAGAGGACCCACCATCCAAAAACTTTGAGAGATTTTGTAGAGGAATTAGACAAACTTATATGGACAGTCACTGGCTTGTGCGTTTAACCCATGGAACAACATGCTTTGATGGGTCTGTGTAATTCATTTCACAAATAACTTTAGTTAGTTCCTTTGTACTCAGCTTTTATTGCCTAGCATCAAATCTGGTTTTTGCTCCTCTCCTAATTTAGATCATGGCAGAGGACCAAAGGTGGTGTATGCTCCTAAAATGTTATGTTACAAATGATTGATCAGAGAAAAGTGGTGTGATGGATAAGTTCTGAAATGTTTTGCTGGCTTTTTTTATTGTTATTAATTTACCATGCTATCCTGGATGAGCAAAGAAGAGTGGTCTGTGCATGAATAACAAATGGAGGAGATTTATTTGAACATTTTACAGGAGCATGCTGGGAACAGAGTGAAGCCTTTTGGTTTCTGTGTTATTTTAATAGTTATAAAGTATGATTGTATTAAAAGAAGAGAACAAATAAAGTAGTATTTAAATGCCAACAGACTAAGACCTTTTTAGTCCCTCTTTCTACGCTTTTACTTCTGTTCTAACTTAGTAATGAACAACAGCTATGGTCAGCATAAATCATTTCCAGAGAGAGTTCATTGCTCTCTTTTTCTGGTTTCTGCATGTACATCTTGTTCTTGGATGAGGCTTCTCGTGGAAATTCACAGGAACACATTGTGTTAATGTCGTGCCTCTCTCTTGAGGAAAAGACTTTGTAGAAATTGAAAGTCTGGTAGTTTCCTTCTGAATATAGTTTTGCACTCTCTGGAGTGGTGGTGCATAATCTTTTTGCTCTGAATGCTTTTCCTCTGTGCTCAGGAATTTTTCTCTTGGACCTGGCTATAGGGCCCAATAGGGTTTGATTTGCTTTGCTTTTCTAAAAAAAAAAAAAAATTTAAATCAATTTTTAGCTAATTTAACACACTTCATTTGGAATAGAGTGTATTAAGTTTAATCTGAGTTATTAAAGGTCACAGCACAGATGTGAAGTATTTGCTCTGATTTTTCTACTCAAAAAATACGTTTACACACTTTATGGTCTGAGCAGAGGAATAGTCTGTCTGGTGGAGTGTCAGACTTGTGCGGTGCCCAGGTACTTGCAGGTGAGGATGTGGTTTCTCCCTGATGCACTGAGGATGGGAGCAAATGCTCCAGGCTGCTGCAGGTTCCTGGCGGACTGTGGACCACGAGCCCTGTTGCATCCTCGGGACTCTCTGCTCCTGCCTCTGACTGTTGCCTGGGTGCCTCAGGAGAGACTGTGCTTCAGTGGGTTCCTCTGCTTTCATGTTTGTTGCGCCCCCCCCCCGCTCTCCCGACTTGAGCATTATTGTTTGAATATTGAGATAATTCAGGACAAAAGGACACTTTAAAAACAAAACAGAACAAAAAACCCAAACCCCCAAAACCAACCAAAGCAAAAAGACCCAACCTACCCCCAAAACACTGTTCTGGTTTCACTGGGCATTTCAGAATTTATTAAAGCCATGAAACATGCCATAATTTCTGGAAGATTATGCTGCTATCTTAATAGGAAAAGTCAAGTGTTGACTGTTGTGTTAATGTGGAAGTGAGTTTTATACTGAACTGCACAACTGGAATTGAACAGAGGAAAGAAGAAGGAAGAGTTCAAATGGGGTTGTGCCCATTGTCACAAATGTCATACCACTTTGCATGTGTGTGTGGTGTTTTTTTTTTCTTTTGAAGGCTATTAAAACCTAATTCAAGTTCATTATTTGCCCTCTGGATGTTAATGGAAAGTCCCTTCTTAATTACAGGAGAAACAGTATTAAAGGAAAGGAGACTAAAAGCCCCCTTTGCTATCCATAATTTTAGTGAGGTGCTTTATAGAGCCTGTAGATGCCAGGCTCCTTACCTGGCATTCTGCACTGCTGCCTCTCCAGATCCCTCTTTCCCTGTTCCTCTTCCTCTGGTGAAGAGCAATGCGTAAAAACCATTGAGTAGAGGTGCAGTTTTAACAAACATACTCCAGCTCCAGTGAGAAGCCTCAAATGCCCAGGCGCATCATACCTCTACTGGGAAAAACTTTTATTTACGGGTATTGGGAAAATGATGGCATCCATTTGCAGCATGTTTCCATGTGGATGCATGGAAAGATCCTTGGTCCTTTCTGATCCAAAGAAAACTAGATCAGTCGAGACTTACAGAGCTGTTGAGATGCAGGGGAGCAGTAACTGCTGCATCAGCTGCAGTGGTGTCTGTTACTTCTCAGTCCTACAGCAGAACCTCTCTTTAATTGACACCTCTTCAGAGTTTGCCAAAATGCCTTTTTTATGCCAAAAGGATTAATGCATTGTCTACATCTTTCTTCCGTGTGTGCACGGCAGGAGGGAGCATGAGATCCTGTTGTTAGGTCTCAGGAGTGACTTCTCAGGGTCTTTATGTAAACCCTCTAGAGAAGTGAGGAATGAGAAGTGAGGACCTGAGAAGAACCAAATTTCAGATTTTTTTTGATCTAAAGCAGCTGTTTAGAAAGGTTTTCATTTAGGCTGTAATGAAGTAAGTGGTTCCTAAAACTTAGGAAACTTGAAGTTAATGAATTCCATATAAATTGTATTTTGTTGTTCATCTTTGTTTTAAGAGGGGAAATAATTTCCATATGAGGTCGTGAAGGCTATTTGTTTTTCCAAATCTTTCTGAGTTAGGCATTTCCTGACTTTTGAGGCTTTCTCGTCTACCTGTAATCTGCTGAAGCAGGTTTTCTGTCACTATATGGTAATAACCTCCTCTTCTCAGCAGGCGGTGTTAAATATTTCATCATTGTTTAAGGATAGTAGTTACTTTGCTTACATAGTGACTAACAGTATTGGGTGTGTTCATCTCCATGAAGAAAATGCAGAGGCAGAACCCACCTTTTTTGATTTTTAAAAACAAAAAAAACCCTCAGCCAAACAAAAAAAAGTCTTCCTAATTGACAGTCCCCAAATTTTCTCTGGTTTAAAAGTTCACTTAATTTTGAGTGAGGCACACAGCACAGTTGTGGTGTGACAGAGCTCTTTGCGTGTCGTAGGGTACCGTATCTGTAAAGAAAGGAAGCTGTGTTCACGTAAACGTTTTTGCTTCCCTTAAGTGAGGAGGTGCAATGGGAGGAATGGTTTTTCTTCCAGTTGGAGGAAGACTGCAGTGACTGCCTCAGTGTTTGCTGCGCAGTGTGTGTGTGTGGGAGAGCAAAAGAGCTGGAGAGGCTTTTTCCTTCCTGCTCTCATCCCGGTGTGAGGGAAGGGTGGAAGGACTGCTGTGGCAGTGCTGGCTCCTGCTGCCCTGGGACATGTCCTGGCACCTGGCAGGGCTGCATGCTGACACCTGGGGACCCCCGCGCTCCTGTTTTTCAGACAGCATCTCCTCTGCACTGTGCGCAGAAGGCAGTTCGATGGGATAATCTAAAAATCTAGCAAAACAGGTGGAAAAATGTCATAATACTTTTTTTTTTCCTGCTGAACTCTGTTGCCGCTCTGGCTTCACCTCCCTGGCCTGGCAGGCATTTGCAGGGAGGGGGGAAAAAAAAGTGTTCCTCGAGGATTTAGCTGCTGCTCTAGATCATCGTCACAGAAGATAACTCCGGTGAAGACAGAGCTGTTTGCAGAGGTGCTTGTATGAATATTTGTACAGAGAAGACTTAGCGGAAAATGATCTGAGGGCAGTTCCTACTGGGGCCTAGCTCAGAACATGTTTTGGGTGCTTGATGAGAAACTCCAGCGCCTGGTGCTACCAGAGCAGTTGGGCAGGGGAAGAGACCTTAGCTATCTACAAAGGGCCTAGACATGTTGAGGCATCTTCCTCAAAACTTAATCGAACAGCTACAGTTTGCCGCTAAGGTTGGTGAGTGGTTTGCAGGGGTACAGAATCGCTGCGTGGCTGGAGGGAGCCACTAGGCCTCTCTTCAGCTGAAGCCCATGGGGCACCCTGGTCCTGTGCCGTGCCCAGGGCCTCGGCCGTCGAGCACAGTGAAAAACGTGCAGGGGTGACTTTTTCCAAAATTACAGTCATGGGAGGGATTTGGGGTGGTGCCCATCTTGCCTCTTAATTAGAGCCTTCATGCTGACTTGTCACTCTTGAAATGCCAGTTCAAATTTTCAAAGGGTTCAAACCACTGACCATTACCCTACCGGGCCGCAGCGTAGGGCGAGGTGTGGCCCGTTCCTGACGTATCGCACGGTGACAAAATGTGCCAGGAAGAGTGTGAGGGGCCAGAGAGCATTGAGGGCATTTCTTAGTAAGTCAGGCAAATCCCAACACGTTCTGGGGGAGAGAGCGCGTTTGTAAGCATTTCTGCACTAGAGATGTACTGCTTGATGACCGTGTCTAAGGCTTAAGGCCAAAAAAAGGAGTTAAGAAGCTTGTCCATCTGCTGAAGCTGACACTGAGACATCAGTACCAAAACTTGGTGCTGAAAGATGCTGGTCTAAGCTGAAAAGCAGACTTGCAGTGATCCTTGATATTTTTCCCAGGAGAAAGACGTTGTAAGGTCATCAGTCAAAGGGTAGAGAAAAGGAGTGTTGCTCTCCCTTTCCCTCCCCAAAACCAAAACAAACCCTGGCATTGGTGATATTTGCAACCATCTGGCTGCCACCCCTGTTGATGGTCGCAAGAACGTAGCTTTATCATGATAAACAGCTGTTGTGTTGCAAGGGGGGGCTGGCCTGTGCACAGGGACAGTTCTGATAAATTTTTGAACAAAAACCCACTGCAGGAAAGAGAGGGATTTCACTACTGTAATTGTTTACCCCAGATGAGATAATGATCCTGAAGTTTATGTCAGTGTCACAGTCGAAATAATTGACATGTCTAGAAAGAAAGGGAGCTTAGGGCTGTATATGGAGGGGAATTATGTCAGCACATAGACAATAATGGATCCTTTTGACAAGAAATTGAGTCCATGTTTTCCTGGAAGAAACAAGGGGGATATGTTTGGAGAGCTGTTTCCTCGGTTTGCCTGGTGCTGTCAGTGGGTGCTGAGCTCTGATGCAGGGTATGCACAGTACAGAGCGTGTTAGCTGGGTATGGTGGTGCTCTGGCATCTGGCACTGAGGTGGCAAGTGTTCTCGTAGGGGCATTATGCAGGATTATCCTGGTCAAATGCCTACTAGCTTTATGATCTCTGTTTTGCATTCATTTATATGGTGTAGTCAATCACATGAAGTGAATGATGCGGCATGCTGTGGTTGGCACAGTTGAGATCTGATTCTTGGTGACTTCCTGGGTGAGGTTGCTGTCATTTGGGGCTCCTAAATTCCCACAGGATTCATGTGCGATGTGCGTTGTGTCAGTAAGTGCAGCTGAGGAAGGTACCTGCCCCACAGAGGAATGTGAGTGTGGTGCTTCTGCTCCAGGGCACTTTCACGTTGCAGTAGCTCCTGCTTCTTGCAGCTACTTTAATGTTGCTCTTGAAACTGTCTCTCACTGGTTCACTTGATGCTACACCTAAATTAGGGGTTACTGGGTTAGGTCAGGGATCACTCTAGCATGTAATGCCCACTTCTGGGGCAGAAAAAATTTTCTTCAACAGGAACTGGGGTAGAAGAGGAAGAGGAGCATGTAATACTTGGTGCATCCCATAGTTTGTGGCTTTATGAATAGAGAACATAATTCAATGCCAATGTATTTGTTCTGGGCAAAATATCACATGTGATGTAGTGGTTTCTTTGACTGGGCAGGGTGCCTTTAGCACTGAGGAGACTAGCATGAAAGCAGTGAATGGTCCCAGAAACCCTGACTTCTTGTAGGCATGTCAGATTTGTTTGTACTCACTGTCTCTTTCCAGTAAGATGTTGAAGAGGTCTTGGGCTGTTGCATTCATCCTTAAAGGATTCAGTGGCCTTAGTTTAGGTGATTAAATCTAGTTTCAGGATGAAGTCAGTGGTTGACAGTGAAGTCCTCTCTGAACTAGTCCAAATCTGTTGAACGGCGTTTGGAGAAAATAGGATTGACTGCAAATCTTGCCACTGGAGCTGGCTGCCTTGCTGTCACTGGGCCTGGGGAGCTGGGATGGAGCAGAAGCCATTAGCCAGGTGGTGAAAATTGACTATGTCTATGTAATTATCAGATAAATTGACTATGAGAAATGAAGACTGCTTAGGAATGTTTTGCTGACTTACTTATTTTCCATGCTAGTTCTTGCCACCTTTTGTTATAGCTTCTTATTTTGGCCCTGCAGTCTCTGGCTTTAACTTATACTTGTCTCCTCATATAGTAAAAATACATGGAAATGTAATGTTCAGTGGAACTGCATTTTGCTGCTTGGGGAAAGAAGGAAGGGGGTAAAGAACATGAGTTCAGCACTGCTGAAAGATGCTCACGTACCACAGTGGTTATCTGAAACAAAAATTTATGTGGCATAGGACTAGTGCAACCTGATCATGAAAGTATTCTGCATAATTTGTGTGGGTATGGGAAGGAGGAGAGAAATTGTGAAATGAATTGTAACTCTTTATACTTGTTTCTTACAGTTTGAAAAGTCTATCTTCATATGGATTTGGGTCCTTATGTGCACTGAACCGACACTTTTTTCCCTTTATACCAAAATGCACACAATTGTTTTTCTCCTCCTAGTGATTTGAGGACAGAAGGCAGAAAAAGGGTTTTTGTTCCTCATAAGATATTATGTCTGCCTGGTATTCTCATTTGCAATAAGGCTTCTTTCATACTATTCCAGCACTCAAAAAAGACCTTAACTTGCTATCCTATTAAGAACCTCTTGTGCTGTCAGAAAAATGTAAAGAGGCTGTAGACATTTGGGGCTCAACTCTCATTGCCAGTACAATGAAGAAAAGGAAATAATACATTCTTGGCTCTCCCAAATTTAGCAGAGCCAAAAGGTTATCAGCTGATGGAGTAGATGAGTTGTGATTATGATAACTAATGTTACTGGAAGTCTTTAAAAAGCAATTGAATTAATTATGTTTGATCTTGGTGAGAATCTGTGGCTGTTGGGATGGATTTTGATCCGGATCTATGATCTGGGATGCAGTGTGGTGTAAGTGGGGGGAAAAATAATGTGTGTGAATTGTGTGGGGCTCGTCTTTTTGTCTGCTTTGTATCTGTATTGTGGCATATGTAATAGAGAATATACTATTTTTTTTCCCTTTCTTTTTATTCCTCTCCTTTTTGGATGAGTAAATTGAACTCTGCAGTCTGGAATCTGCAAGATACCATGAAAGCCTTTTTTGAAAGTCTGGCAAATTGTAAAATCTAATTTCAGTGAGAATTAGTGTATGATGTAGAATTTGCCCTTTCTGTGTAAGGTGGATATAGTTAAGAGTTATAAAACCTATATATTTTGCAAACTGTTATTTTTAGACATAAGTATTCAATTAGTGCACAAAACAGGAACAAAAGAGAATTTCTGGTTAAATTACTATTTTTTTCAACGAAGGTATCCTTTGACTATCTTAATCAAGGGGCACAAGATAAAGTTTTTATTATATATAGAATTCCTTCCTTAACAGTCTTTAGACATTTTTTTTCTACCCCCTTCTGCAGGACTTGGAATGATGGGAGTACAGCTGAGGAGCGGGTGGGTCAGCCAGATCAGGTCTTCCAGAGTCATCCAGCTTGTTACAAATAATCATCTGCTGTTTATTTAAATATTGGTAGCATAAATAGGTAATCTGCTGCTTTACCATTCCAGTGCAAAAATAGTGCTCTGCACTTTTTGCAAAGTAGGAGCAAGCAGATTTAATTATATCTCAATAATGAAGGGTGGTGTATTAATACAAGGTGAGTGGATTTTTCTTTGCTAAAAACTTATCAAGACCTGATCCAATGATTATAATTTGTCTTTTTTTCATAATAAGCGGAACTAGTTAAAAAAGTCCTCTCAGCTTTAAGTAATTTCTTAAAGTCCTATTTCAAATTTCCTTCTGTAGAATAAAAAATGAAATTAAATATGAATAACCACATATTTAATTTTGAAAAAGATGATTTATTTTAAATTCCTGTTCAAGTAAGGATATATATATGCAAGAGAGACTACTTTAAAATTACATCCTCAAGGAAAATATATTTATCTAATGTAAAGCTAGGTGAAATAATGGTGCAAAATATCACCTTGGCTTTGAGTTCTTCGGTTTTTTTAATCCCTAAAACGAAAAGATTTGCCTCTTGACAACGGATGAAAAATGTGAACAAAATGACATCTGATCTTGCATTTTTTTTTTCCTTCATGCCTACTCCTGTCTCCCAGACTCTGTGTTTTGTGTAAAACAAGCCTGTCCATTCCCAAACTTATTTTAGCTTTGAGCTGATGCGTGTATAGTGCTTGACCTGGTCATCAGCTGTGGAAGATGTCGACGGCTATCTTTAGCCTTGTTTAGCTTCCCTGCTTAGCTGGGATGTCACGTTGTAAGCTCTCGTGATGGTCTTTTGGTGTTTTTGTCAGTACTTGAGGGATTTTTGAAGTATAGGGTGGTCGCCTTTCCATCTGTCCCCTTGCAACTATTCATATAGAAACTCATCCTGAGTGATAAATTCATCGTTCCTGATGAATTTTTCAGGTCAGTCTTTGGACTGTTGGGCAAAAAAAATGTGGAAGCAGTAGCCAAAGGGAGCTTTATGCTCCATCTACAAGGAAAATTTTGGGGTTCCTGCTTGACTTTAGGCAGCTAAATGACAAGGGATAAAACTGTCCTGGAGTGGCCAACATCACTTGCTTTTTCTTGGGATTTTTTTTTTTCCCTGTTTTTAGTGGAACTTTGTCGAATTATCAGAAAAATTTGCAGAATCTGACTTTGCATTTCCATCCCAGGACAGAGCATTAGTGCAATGAGCTAAGCATGAATGTGGCCGTGTAGCTACAGAAGAGAGTGTTGCCTTGTGGCAGTTACTCAAGAATATCTTTGAATATTTATATGGTAAATTAACACCATAGTGTAGAGGAGGTTTGGCAGAAAATCTTTTGGGATCTTGCAAGCTGCTCCATGCAAAGTTAGTGGTTGCTTTGCAAAAGCACATATTTTAAAAAAAAACCAACCAAAACAAACAAACAAAAAAACCCCCAACAAAACAAAACACCCCAAATATAAGATGTGCTGAATAAGGATGTTGAGAGTTGAATCGGACAATGTGTGATTCTGCAAAGGCATCTTGTGTTGTGGATTGTTGTTTATTCAATCAGACCTTTATTTTAAAAACTGCTTATACAGGGGAAAAGCTTTGTACCTCTTCGAATGGATATCTATGTTTCACTGAAATTCAAGTTGGTTGTATTTTGTAGACAATCTTAAAGGTTTTTCATAACTGCAAGTTGACCTCAGCTTTGATAAATCTGTTGGTCTGTTCTGAGTTGTTAGTGGTCTTAAGGTGCTGTAGAAGGAAAGGTTCTCGCTTTCCAGTTGAAGTGAAACTCTTCATTTCATGGAGAGATTTGAAGAGCTCTCGCTTCCTTTCCTTAATTTTTCTGTGCTGACCTTCCTCTTAGAATGGCCTTGTTCTCCCGTGGCAACCTGCCTGGGCGGAGGGGCAGCCTGCATTGGGGATGAGGAATAATTCACTTTGAAGAACAAAGTTTGACAAATCTAGAAGAGCGATGGAGATCGTAAAAGTCAGAACAATAGGGCTGGCTGTTAGAAATGACCTGATTTACAGCGGCTGTGGCATTGCCAGGTGGAATTCTTCATTTGGGTAAGGGCAGAGTAATTCCAGCTTAGCACCCACCTCAGCTCCTCTGTGTGTGGATCACACCTGACCCACTGCTCCACTTCACTCACCGCAGGACGTGTGGCAGGGAACTCGTGGGCTCAAGTGTCTCAATGAAATGCCAGCTGCACTATGTAAGGTTGAGGGAGAAATTATCTGTGCAGATCTTTTCAGGTGGGAAGGTAGGGCTAAGCTTAACTGTCTGTAAGCAATTAAAATTCATGACAGAAGGTCAGGATATTATACCCTCCACCAGTCATTTCTTCATTAACCAGACCTATGTGAGTATAACATGGTCTGTTAAAATTTAAACCCAAGAGATGACTTCTCGGCAAGCTTTCTAGCCCACAAGGATCAATGTTGATGCATAAAAATGGGGAGTAGGTGGAAATGCTTCAAATGCCTTAGACGCCTCTTCCAACTTAATATAAAAGCACAATGGCTGGGGGAAAAAAAGGCAGTTTCTACACATAACATATGAAGTGTTTAGTAAGCAGTTGTGTCTAGCAGGTATTGGGTGATGGAACTGGCTGATAGAAGCTGTGTCCTTGTAGTGTGTTAAAAATACCTGCTAATGGATTTGGATCCACTTTATTTAAGAATCACCTTGTTTTGTTTCATAGTTAAATCTAATCTAGGTACTGAATTTAAGTTTGGCTAGTTTTGGTTTTTTTTCCTTGAGCGTGGTGTTATTCCATCCCTCTACTACTTTGTCCTTCCTCTCCACCTTGTTATTTCTTATAGTTATTTCTGCTGAGAGGTGGTAAGATTGAAGAGGCAGCTGTAACTTTCCATGTGTTTAGTTTTCTTGAACTTGGTTCCCAGCTGGTGGAATTTCATGGACCACTGAATCTCTTTAAAAACCTCCTAAAGTCAGTTGGGTGCAATCTGTCAGTAGAGCCAACTGCTTGCGATAGTTCATCTCTCCTGTTACCTGTCTGAGTGCTGTATCTTGGGTTCCTTCAGTGAGTGACCGTGTATATTGCAAAGATATAATGTTTTTCTTGACTCTGTTTTTCAACCTATGCAGCTCCTAACATCAGAGCTGCCTTATCAAACATATCTTTTATCCTGTTAAGGGAGGATGTTGCTTAGGATGCGCATCCAGCCGAAATTTGAAGTACTAAAGACCTCTTTATGCTATAATTTTAATTTTGGGTCACCATGTCACAATGGTAGCTATCGATTTTTAAGGAATCGTTTTCTCTGCAGATGAGGCCTGTTTGTACTGCAGAATAGTGTTTTTTTAAATTCTCTCTTAATCAGAAGGGAAAACTGTAAAATTGGTGTTGTCTTTGCCTCTCTTCTCTCTTGTGCACTATTGATTGTCACAGACCTTGGGCTTGACAGATGCATGTAATGTTCAGGTTATCCATAACTCAGATCTGTGCCTTTGTCAGGGGAGATATCAAGAACATCCAGGAAGATCAGCCTTGATCTTTAGCACTATAGCCTAGTCTTCTTCAAGAAAACAAACAAATCATAAAAGAAAACAAACAGAAAAAGCTTACCCTGACTTCCTGCTCCTTTCTCTGTTTTCTCGCTGTAGATGTGGACTAATGCTTTCAAAATTGAAAGAAGGTGGAGCTTTCAAAGATTCGTATGTTCCTATAACTTGTTTCTTGTTATAACAAGTAGCTGGGTACGTAGGTGTCACCCATGACTAACTTTGTTTGAGAGAAAGGCAACAAGATTTCTGCTAAGTGGCAGATATGGCTCAAATAAAATCCTGAATACTACATACGTTAGTCCGGGATAAGCAAGGTGATGGGTTGTACCCACTGAAGTTATTGTAAGGGTTGGGGAATGGAGAAGAAAGAAAAGACTGTTTCTGAAAAAAAAAGTTTCATGAGTTTCAGCCCTCAGGGAACGACATATTTTAAAAAATGCTCCTGTTCCTACCCCTCCCCCTCATAAAATGAATGGTAAAGTAAATAAAAATGTAATTACACACCTCTAGCTTGGATGTTTCTTCCTGATGCACAAAAGCACAGCCACTAAATAAGGCAGTGTTTTTAAGTGACGGAATAAGATGCAGTGGGGCTGGGTTTTTGTCATCTTTGTTGTGTATGCTTAAAGATAAGAGAGACAGAGGTATATGTAGATGTATGTGCCTGCGCACACATATACGTACATAGACCTATATATATATTTTCCCTTCTGGGACTTCCATTTGGAAATGGTGAAATTCCTGAGAAATTATGCAGCCCTTTCAAGTTGAAAATAATTATACAGCGGTGTGCGGATCTGAGATTGTTAGAAGTCTGTCTTTAATGAGGTGTTTCCAGTTGGTTGCTTGGGAGGATGGTAAATCCTCAGTTCGTACTAAAGCACGCGTCTGTGCTTCTTCCATCACGTGCTGGGGTGGGACTTCTTGCAACCTGTCCTTACCTTCCCCCCCGGCCCATACC
The DNA here is from genome assembly GCA_013389945.1 of Fregata magnificens. Taxonomy (NCBI): domain Eukaryota; kingdom Metazoa; phylum Chordata; class Aves; order Suliformes; family Fregatidae; genus Fregata; species Fregata magnificens. The sequence continues at coordinate 108,297 of WAAD01026667.1, read as the reverse complement.
AGCTGGTGGCAGAGGCAGCTTTTCTATCTCCATCCCAAGTTCTCCCCAGCTAGCAAGGGTGACTTGGAGGCAGCCAGCAGCAAGGGTGTGTGTGCATGCTCAGGAGTGCATCATTGACACGGCTGGACCACTCTTAAGGGATGGATTTACCTCCTTGTCACATTCAGACTGTGCGGGGGGCGCTCCTGGGCATTGGGGATATAGGAGATGTGACTGTTGAAAACCTTGAATGATAACAATTAATAGAAATGTGGTGATTTTTTTTTTAAGCCATCTGAAACTTGCTATAATAATTGGTGTATGCTGCCCTAAGGTCCTTTCATTTTTTTTCTTCCCCCCCCCCCGAGCTTACTCTTGGACTTGAATGGTAGTTTTCTAGGTTGTGACTGGAATATTTTCCTCCCAAATGAAAGAATGCCATGTAGAGAATAGGTATTCTCACTTATTTTTAACAAGTAATACCGTAACTGAGCTAAAGGTAAATCTTCCGAGTCATCCAGAAAAAGGCTCATAAGGGGGAAGAGAGATTCTGAACAGAAGTGGCAGGTAAAGGATGTTCTTGCTGCTGAATGCTAGCTTCATGTGGTCAGAGACTTCATGTAGTATGTACAGACAAGAAAGAGTGCATCTTGGGCAAACAACTGAGGGAATTCAGATATCCAGGCTCCATGGCATAACATTTATTGCCACTTCTTTTCTGCTTCGTCTCCACCCCCAACCCACCCTCCTTTCCTGGCCAGCTCTGATATCTCAAATGAAAAGTGATCGCAAACACTTCTCATAACTATTTATGGATGCTGAGTTCAGCTACTCTGCATTCTTGGTAAGGTTAATTCCCAAGGTTTCTCATGGGTGTCTTCATTTTCTGACATCCATCAATTTTGCTTTTATATATGCAATATCTGGACTCTGGAGATGCAGGTAGATTCACTGCTTGCTTCAGACTCTGCTGGCGAAAAGTTGGTAATTGTTTTTCTACTTGGTCCAAGATATACTACGTCGCTTCTGGTGGTCAGGGTCTGAATTGGGAAATTCCTAGCTATGTTTTCCTGTCCTTCTGTATGTTTCTGTCTCCTTCCTTGTCTGTGTACTTTCTTGTGTATGTGATTGTGAAAGTTGTGTTTGAATTGCTCGATTGAGCAGGGATAGTGCTGATTTCATGAACTTGCTGGAAAATCTTGGTTTCACCCTCAGCAAGAGGTCCCCACCCTGCTGGGGAGGCTTGTGCAGTTCTGTGCTGCTGGCTGTGCTGGGCTTGCTCCTGTGAGCTTGGCTTTGTTGAAATCAAAACTTAACTCAGCCTTTAAGCATCACGTATATGGTTTCCTTGTGGTTTCTGTTTGTAATGTGTTGTAAGTTCACCACCATGTGCCCCGCTTTTTACACGAGATAATTGCTTTATGATTTTTTTTCCTTCCATTTCCTGCATGCATCGTTCATAAGTCTTAGTCAAAGGTCTGGCAATAACTTGTTAATGCAAACATGAGACACACAATTGTTCTAGTCTGCCTAGCTTCCACTTTCGTAATGGATTTTGTATATAGACACAAGGGACGTATATGTGTGGTGATCCATCCCTCCCCCTCCTTCCTTGTCTCTCATTTGCTGCTATTGGCACTGTTCCAGTGCCAGAAAGGGAGGAGAGACTGACTCTAGAGGGCTAAACTCTCTGCAGCGCTTAGGTGGAAGGTACTTGGATATTACAGTGATGCTGTCTAGAAGATCTTTTGATGAAGGGGATCTTGGCAATGCATATTTTCTAACCTGGGTTATGTTAAAAGACACTTGGCTTATTCTGAAATAACTTTGGAGAACTTCTGTTCAGGCCGACAGTGCTGAAACACTTCTACATTTCTGTGAAGTTGTTGTGGATAAGATCGCTATTTTGTACTTGCAATGTTTACCAAGCCTTTCTAACATTATCCTGATGTGTGGTGGTTTTTTTTTCCTTCTCTTTCTAGGATGATACAACGCTCTTTGGAGTAGAATTTAATATCTGTTATTCACAGATAGTGAAGAAAGCCTGTTGCAGCTGGCTGTGTTTATAGACTACTGCCAGCGTGCTGGAATGGGAATTTCTAGGGTAGAGCAAGTTGAAGCAAATGAAACGGAAATGTCCTTATTTTTATAATGGTATTAGCCATGAAGGTTAATTATAAAGTTTGACCTTTTTACCTTCAGAAAAAAGCCTGGCTGAAGCTGTGAAACTTCTGATTCCCGCCAGAGCCCTGTATAATTTCTACAAGCAGTCGGATGGATTGGAAGTGCTCACCTTTTCCTCCATTTCCACATCCCAAGCCCTGTGTGGTTCTGGGATTGCTGCTGCCACCTGAACTGTTCTGTTCCCCAGCAGCAGCAGAACCTGACCATGCCTTGTACCCTCCCAAATCATAACAAATCTCTTGGCTCTTCTGTTCTGTAACAGAAGATGGGGTTTAGGGGAGGGGAAAACATACAAATAAGCTCTGTGATCTGCTTACTGGATCTGTGATCCATCCTTGGGCTTTGAGGGATGGGTGGGCCATAGGATTGGTTGTGGCCAGGTGCCATGGCTCAGAAGTGAGACATGAGGAATTCCCTCCTGTTGTCACTGCTGCCCCGGCACGGCTTCCCAGCAGACTTCCTGGTTGGAGCAGTGGTTTTAGTTTGGAAGTAGGCTGTTGTTGAGACTGGTTTTTCAGAAGAAGTGGAACAAATGGTAAACCAACTACATCATTAAATGCCCTTGGTGTTTTTGGCTGGAACTGGCTGTTGAGGGCGTGGGGATACGTCATGATAGTAACTGAGGGGAGCTCCGGCTGTTCCCGTAGTAGTCACAAAGTTCTTGCTGTCTACAGCTGGACATGTATCCTTGTACTGTCCTCCTCCTTCTCTACCAAATACTGAAATACAGAGTTTGAAATGTGTGGGAGCAATTCCACCCAGTTCTCAGGGGAGGCAGCGAGGGCTGGGACAGGCCCTGGGTGCTTCTCCAGGCTTGTTTGTCAGATGGAGCTGGCAAAGCTCTCTGTGGCCAAGCTGGGCTTAGCCAGAAGCCTCGTGTTGGGGTAGCTATGAGTCATGGTCTAGGTGGCTGCTGAAATGCCATCACAGGGACATGTAGAAGTTAGATTTATTGTGACAATGTTCTCCCCCTCTGTGTTTGCCCCTACCTGCTTTTGTGTGCTGGTGGGGGGAGCTTAGTGGTTGCACCTGGTGATGACCCTGGGCATATCCTGTTCTCTGCTGCTTCTCCATCCCAGCTGCCTGATCTTGCATGCAAGAGACAAAACGGGGGGCATGCTGTATTTATTTTCAGTGTTGGTAGGGGTTTATGCTCGCTTCGCTGGGATTATATGGGGATGCAGTGAACTGGCCTGTCTCATTGATTTTGACCCTCCTGGTGGAGGGTCAAAAAACTGATTAACAGCTGTATAGCTCAGGAGTAGAACAAGGCAAGGAAGATGAAGTTAATTGTGGTGGAATGGGAGGTACAAGACTGTTAGTGTGACAGCACCTGATGATCATGTGGGAGTGAGAAGACTGAATGAACTGTCTTGTGATTTGCTTTGAGAGCTGATTATTTTTTTTTTCCTTTCCTTAACAGTAGTGATGTTTTTGTGGTTTGCAGGAGGAGTAATTGAGTATATGGAGGTAAGTGGGGAGAAAGATAGGTGGTGAAAAACAGCAGGGCTGGGGGCAATTAGTTGGATGTAGAGGATTTAGGGTCAAAGTAGATTTCTAAAAACTGCTGTGTAATGTAGCTTCTTGACTCTTTGTGGTCATTTGGCTGCATCTACACTAGAGCTACTTTTCAATGACCCAGGGCCTTGCATACAATCAGTAGCACAAGTTTTACCAAAGGTAGATAGTTATTGTTTTTTACGTTATTAATTAACATCACAAACAATTTAATTGCATCAGTATGAAGTTCTGTTTCTGAACCTTGCCACCCTTCTCCTAAACTGAGTTGCTTATCTAGCAATCTAAGCTGTAAAGGTCTTTATTGTGGGGATCACCTTTTTTTTTCCCTAACATGTTTATGAAGATAATATGTAGTGGGGGTTTGACTTTTTTGTGGCTGACCTGAAGTACTTTTGTGATTAGAAAGTGATTTTTTTTTTTGAGACAAACTTTGTTATAGGGAGTAGAATGCGTTAGAGCTCAAAGTGATTTTAAAATCAATCAAACAAACAAACAAAAGCACCTACAAGCAGATTACAGAAAACAAACAAAAGGAATTAATTCTGTGATCATGGTAGAGAGTGGAAAAAAAAACGCAAAGCAGCATTGAAGTTTTATAATGCTTCATTCGTACAACTGTCTTAAACTAGTACAGTTAGAATGGGGGAACCATGCATAAATAATAGAAAAGCTTATATGACAATATAACTGTCTGTGGGGATACTACAGTTAGATACTAAATTATTGGTAATGAACACAGTCTGATGTCTGGTTGATTTGAGAACTGCTGAAATCTAGGGCAAGCTGAAGGCAGAGTAACAAAGAGCCTGGAGGGCTGCACACTTGTGTCTGAGTGAATTACAACTGCCATACAACTTGTTTCTGTGTTTTGTTGTTCTTCTCCTCCTCCTTTATTTGTATTGGAGTTTTACCAACCTATAAAGACTCCAAAAAAAAAATAGTACACCTCTAAACAAGCTTAATACAACTTGCTTCAGTAGTAGCTTTGTGAAGTTAAAGTGGCTTTTGCCACACTGCCTGTGTTGACAGGCCTGTGGAGAGAAACGAGGCACGGTTTTCAGTAGCACCCTGTTGCTCCTCGAGAATGAGAAGTTCAGCTGGTAAGAAAATAACCCTATGAGAAAACCTACTCAGTGCTTGGTAGCAGCAACAAAAGCGAGTAGGGTAGTAGGAAAGACAAGACAAAGCAAGAAACAACCTGGTGAATGTGGTGGGCCATTTGGAGCACTTTGCTTTGCATGCTTGGGAGATTGTGGGGTTATAAAAGCCCATCTGCTGAATGGAGTGAGGGTCCTGAACGTACAGGATGGTGTGTGGTGTTTCAGAATCTCAATCTATCCACTTTGGTGTAAAAACTTTTCTTCAAAGTTATTTATATTACATACTTCATGTACTCATAATCGTGACTGTACTCGCTATATATATATATTTTTAAAATAATGAAAGCAGTCATTGTTTAGTCAAACAGCGGAGGGATAAAACACTTAAGAATTTGCTTTTTTCCCTTTGAATTTAAAGGCTTCAGCTTTAAAATGTTTTTGGAAAAGTAGTGTGAAATTTTATTGAGTCTGTTGTAAGGTTGTTGCAGTAAATGTTGGATGACTTCATAACCGATAGTACAAAATGGGGAGGGAGAGTGGAAATGAATAGCAGAAAAGCTGCTGTTCAGACCGTGGATGAGACTGTGTGCCTGCTCACACTTCAAGTTTAAGGTGTTGTGCTTCACTAAGGTGACCAAACATTGTTAGTGTAGTGTATGCATCTGTTTTTAACCCTCAAATTGCTTTAAAATCAGCTAGTAAACATGTATATTGTTGACATTAAATATTTATGTGGGAATGCTGTGCTGCATGTGTTGTATCACAGTAATTGTGAAGCAGGAATTGCATTTTGGGGCTTCATTTTTTCTGGCTTGGGAATGTGTGTGATTTGCCAGTCAGCCTTGCATGGGAAGGCTTCTTGGAAGTTACTGTACCTGTGGCCTCTATCTCAACCTTCACATGATTTAAGCTTTAAATTCAACTAATGCTTGGTTACGTTGGTGACAAAAGCCATACTGGTGGCGGCAGCGGTAGCAGAGTTCATCATTGTACCATAGTACTTTAGGAGGTACAGATAGAGTTTTTGAGATGGGTACTGTGTGATTGCAGGCTAACTTCTGCACAGCATACGCTGGCTTTGCTTAGAAGGTTTCTGGGAGTTTTATTATGATATCTTAGTGGGTGGTGGCATTTGAAGAATAAAAGAATGCAATCCTTCTGTCCAGTGGAGCTTTGGTAATTACTCCTCCGCACACTTGAGCTTAAATAACTGAGCCCAGTGTTTTCCATTTGACCTGGCAGAAGCCTGCAAAGGATATGCACAGAAAGCTTGCTGAAAATTTATTGAAAACAAGCAAGGGTGTAAACACGCAACCTTTTGCTGGCTTGCAAAATCCAATCAGTTACTGCCTCTCAGCTGCTTGCTGCTGCCTAGTCCTCTGTAAACCACATCTCCACCGATGGTACACTCTGGTGGGTTGTGTGAGCTTTCCTTAGCTAGTTTGGAGCTGAGTGAGGTGCCTGCTAACCCAGCTATTACTTAACATCTTCAGCTGATGTGTGGGCTGGGGTGGTCCCCAGCCTCTTGCTTGGGAACCTGGGCAGGTGGCTTGAGATGGTGTGCTTTATTTGGGAAAGGATGTGCACTTATCTTTTCACTGCTGTTGGATCTCTGCTCATGAATGTGTGTGTATTGTTACTTTTAGAGAGGCTTGGGGCTTTTTTTTATATTTAGTTGTGTGGATCTCTTCTCCCTCTAGGTAATGGTTCAGTTGTGCCATGTGCTTTGTCTCTCTTCCACGCTCTTTTCCTTCCCTACAGTCCCTTGATACACAGAAGTGCTGTGCTAAACTGAAGAGCCCTCCCTCTGAGAGCTTTTAATTCTGCTTCTGTGGCCTTAAGAAAGCAGGTTGATGCTGTTTGTTGCTTTGCTCTTTGTTCTTATCTGATTCCCATTGCCAGTTGGCAGTGCAGCGTGGTGGCTCTGTGTTGCCATAGCTGCTGTGTGATGGCCCTCTGTAAAGTGACCTCAGACTAGTTCAATAATCAGTTATTTTGCAGGTTCCAGTAGGTTCAGTATTTCACAAAGGACATGGTTTTACCTCACTCTTTTTCTTGCCGTGCTAATTGGTGATGGAGGGGAGAGAGAAGGCCATTAATTTTAACAATCATTTTAATGATGCACTTCTAGTGTCTGACAACTGTGATGCAATGATTTTTTTTTTAATACAGTCTCTGTAGAGTGTAATACCTACCAAAACATCTGATGTTGGATTATCTATTGAAATATACTCTCTGGTCTTGCTGCAGTCTTGGCAACCTTAAACAAACACACAATGATTTGCAATCTGTAGCTGTTAAAAGGAGATCAGTGGATAAAGGTTGTGAATTGGTGTGTAAGTTTTTAGCAGTGAGTGCAATTTAACTATTGGGACAAATTAACAAGAGACATAGTAAGTCTGCAGTTAGCTGGAGGCTTTAACAAGGATTGAGCTGGAGCGTATGTTTTGTGTGGGTTTTTTTGGGCTGGTTTTTTCTTTTGGTAAAGCTGTGTTTCATGAAAGTAAAGCCTCATACTGTGGCAGCAGAGTAGGTAATTTTAAGATGGGTTTTCTGTAGTTTGAAAAATTTTGAGGTGTGGCTCTGGCATGGTGCAGGAGAAGGAACAGTGCGGCGCCTGCCCTCATCAGCCTGGGCAGTGTGTGGTCCCCAGGGGCCACGGTGCTGCTCCAGCACCCTGGGCTGGGTGTGTGCACCCAGGCTTTGTGCTGCGTCGCTGTGCCGGGTCCTGCATGCCCGGCGCAGCCTTTCCATTCCGAGCTAAGTAGGCATGTTTTGTTTTTCTTTTTTTTTTTTCTTTACTCTAATGGCAATGCTATTTCGGAAAGAGGATGCTTGCCTTGGGTCCTTGGCAGGAGACAGGCTTATCCTCTGGGGACTGGAGAGTTTAACTGGAGATGCATTTGTGTTGGACGTGTAACTCTGTCCTCTCTCTGTAATTGCTGTATTTACTCTTAAAAGACTAACTTCAGTCAGCGCAAGTGAGTTGAACTTCTCATATGTATTTGTCAAAATGTGCTAATGAACAAGAAGCTGCTTGCAGGAAAGCTGTCCCTGAGCAGCCTACGCTCATCTATATAACCATGGGGAACAGGCTTTTTTCTTTCTTTTTTTTTTTCCCCTTAGTTTTAGGGTGCCTCTGATAGTTTCTTACTGACTTTCAGCTTTCTGTGCTAGGAAAAGACAGCCTGTTAAGCTTACGGAGCTCTCTACGGTACTCTTGCTGTTCAAGGAAGGAACGGGGAGACTTGGGGCTCCTAATGCAGGCTTTCTGCAGATCCCTCTTTTCCTGGTGAGCAAAACTCCTCACCACCAACATGGTGACTGTGGGAAGTGGGAAGTCCAAAGGACTTCATTAACAGTTCCTCCAGAAGGCAGAGCAGATCTGCACAACGTTACCCCTGTCTTTGCCCTCTGTGTCTTTTCGTTTTGGAAAAGGATGAATAAAATACATTGTTGCAAGTGGGAAGGGGAGTAGACTTGGTGGGAGAAATTTAATGCTAATTTTAAAAAGACTGGTAATAAATATGTATTCTTGTGACAGCTCAATGGCAGTACACAAATAAATAATGTGCTCTAAATGGTACAGCTGAAGAGTTAATGTCTTAGAGGGTGCTATCTGATCACCCATGCATTGTCGTGGAGCATTAAAAAAGAAAAGCAAACTTCTAGACATTTGAAGCTGCAGTTGCTGGTGGCACTCTTCTAACTACTAAAGCCTCAGTCATTGCTCTGACTGCACCATTGTTGAAATGTGCCTGTGTTAAATTTAACTGTGATTATCCCCGCTCCTTCTCCCCCAGCAGCAGGAGATGAGGGTTTTAGCTTTCAGAATGAAGGCTGTGGTTGCAGCACGAGCTGGTAGAGGTGTCCTCAGCGAAAGCCTGAAGGCTTTGGCAAGCAGAGGGATGTGTGCTTGCTCCAGAGCTGCTCTCCAGGCTTCCTCATGTGATGTCCTTCCCCTCTGCCCAGCCTGAGGCAAACCCTAACACATACACACAGCCCTGCTTGGTATGCATGGAGAGAGCTGGGAGGGTTGGCTGCTCCTGTTGGCTTAGTAAGGTCTGTTGCTGTTCAGAGTGTGTGTGTGTGTGTATATATATATATATATAGTGCATGTGTATATATATGTATAGGGAGTGGATAGGAGGGTTGCATCTAGAGCTTTTAGCCCCTCCTTTGTCCCATTTTGTGGTACCTAAAGTTAGAAGGTGGTTAGTACTTTGCTGCTCTAGCTGGTGGACAGGGAGGAAGAGACTCCCTCCACGCAGGAGCTGTCTCCTGTGGGGCTCTGAGTATTTGATATATCGACATATAGGCTTTGGAGTGCTCTGGGTTGCTCTTCTGTTGTTAACAGGACAGTTCTTACTCTTTATTAGTGTGTACCCTGGCCAGAGATTGTTAACAGAAGTACGTTTAACTAACATAAGCCAGAATGGATAGCTATGGAAGTGTGCTCAAAATTAAATCAACATACATAACTGAAGTTAAGAATGAAATCCTATAGGTTTCCCATTCCTCCTGCCTACATCTTCTAGTTTGAAAAGAATGTAATGGAAGACACTTCCTAAGGAAAAATCCCTGTGCAATTTAGAAGGAAGCTTCGAGATGTTTCTGTTCTCGGAGGCACAAACTGACATTTACAAAATGAGCAACAGGAAAAGGTACAAGTAAATTGTTTTATTCATATGCTTGCCTAAGCCATTGCTTCCCAAGCTTTGGATTGCATCCTGGCACATGGGGGCAGGGGAGCAAGATGTGTTTTGGAGGCAGTACCTTTTCCTGCAGCAGTTCCCAGTGCTGCAGGGTGTGCTGAGGGCAGTGCTCCGTCCTGGGTGGTGTTGCCCACTAGCAGCTCTCTCAGCCGCTTGGCCGCTAGGCTGAGCCCAGGCTCCCCAGTCTGTCCCACGGCAGCAGGGCAGTGCCTGCTGCCAGGGCAAGTGGTATTGAGAACTGTAAACCACCAGGATGGCTGCTTGGAGGGGCTGGGGTGGCAGAAGTGGTGGTCCCTCTTCTGTGCTTGGGCTTGCATGCTGCCACTCAGGGCTCAGTGCAGGGTTCCTGCTGAAATACATGTTACACCCCAGCATACAAGCACACAAGCGTTGAGCTGTGCATCTATCATAGATTGATCGGGATTTGTTTTATGAAGGTGCCCATGAATGGGCAGGAAGCTTGTTTCAGAAGGTGTGCTCAGCATCTTAAATGAGAAGCAAAATGCAGAAGGCTCCTACATCTCCTGTGGACCTGCTGTCATCACTCCTCTGGGCTGCTGGAAATAGGTGGCCCAGGATGTTTTGTGAAAGGCGGGGTGCTGGTTGTGTGTTGTGGTTGGGTTTCACAGGTACGACTATAATGTAAACAACGCTTTTGGAAGAATAACGTACTCCACAGGTTTTCTCAGTATTTACATTCAAAATAGTCCCTTCAGTATCTATACAAGAGAAAAAGGGATATCCCACCCACACACACTCCCAACCCCCCCGAAGATACAAGAGGAACTTTAAAAAAGAGTAACTGAAATTGTGGATATTCTTGAAAGGTGTCACAATGTGTTATCTACAGTTGCTGCTGTTATTTCTTTTGCAGGATGAGTCAGTTGGTTATTTGCAACAGCCACAAACATGCTGTTTTACAAGAACTGTGTGTGTCAAGTGCAGCACGGCTGAAGCACTGCATGCTGGAAGGGTTTGGTGTTGGAGCTGCCTGTGTGAGCACTGAGAGAGTGTCTGTGTGCTATCCGTACTGCAATGCTCCAACAGCTGCTATACTCAAAACTATTTTTCTCTTCCATAGTAGTGAGGGCAGTTACTGTACTGCTAATTCCCTTTTCAGGAGAAAGCTTTATGCTGACGTGAACCTGCTGTGTGAGGGGAGGTTTTAACAGAAATGCTAAAAACCTCTTTGTTGTTGGTCTGAAGTTGCTGTGGGTCTCCTGGAAGTAGGTGTTAAACTAATGACCAGTTTCCATCAAAATGCAACAGGCACTTGAAACATTACTTTCTGCTTAAGTTTCTGTCGTTGCCTTTTCAGCATCCTTCTCCTTAGCATTGCCCTCTAAGCTCTCTTGTTTGCTTGCTCAAGCAAGCGTTGTGTGGCCTGCTAATTCAAAATATGTTTGTCAGGCCAGCGGGAAAAAAAAGTCCTGTCATGTTGTTGTGGTGCAAATAAAACATCCTGAACAAAATTATGGGGTGTTAAGGTCCCACAGCATGAGAAGCACTTAACTAGAAGCTCATTATAGCAGTGTTATAAAGGGTAGGGCTAGAGAGGTAGCACAGGAACCCTGCAGAAGAGTATGCTCCTCCTCGAGGAAGGAGAATGCTCTTGGCTTGTGCGTGATGGAGAAGAAAGGTGAAGGAAGAACTCTGTATCTCCTTGTTCTGCTCCCATAAGAAATCCTCTAGGTTGGTTTTCTCCTCCTCCATAAAACAAGCCTTTCTCTGTGGACTTGTCTGGAAGTGTGGAGGTTCAGAGCAGGGTTAACCAGGGTCTACTTTGGAACAAAGCTAGAAAGAGGGAGGCTGTGAAAAAGAAGCCAGTTTCCTCTTCTCAGAGTCAAGGCATTCAAGGCTCTTGGAAGGCTCCCAGAAGGCAAAGAAGAAATGGAAACCAATCTCATTCTTGACTGCCTTGCATACAGGGAGTTTTTATAATTAAAGGATGTTGCCCTCCGCTCCCATTGTTGTTTGCCTCTGTGAACTTTAATTTTACTTTGAACCCAGTGCTGACTTCATACCTGCTGGTGCTGTGAAAGAGAAGTGATCTTAAGTATTTATGAGCTCACCTTCAAATGAATGGATACAGTTCTCTCTTTTTTTTTCTTTTCCTTCTGCCTCCACCTCTACGCTTTTTCACTTTCCCGTTCCCTGCTGTGTGGACTGAGCTATTGATGGGTAGTGTTTTGTGTATGAAGTGTGGTGTTCAGATGTTCTCTTCTACAAGGACTGAGTTGCCATCTAAGCTCCAGTCCTTCTGAAAACTGTTAAAGCAAGCTAGTCATGTGTTCAGCCTAGCCTTGTTCTTCTCCGTGCTTTGTAATACATGGGCAAGCATAAAAACACGTGATTTCTACTTACTAGACTTCTACTTAGGCTTCACTCTACTTCTGTCTTCCCACTGTAGTTTCAGCTGGTCTGTTTGGCTGGTCTTTTTATCTTACATGATGATAAGAAGACTAGGCAGCCAGCCAGTGCTGTTGAACTATAATAGAGCCAGTGGTATGTACAAAATTTGATTATTGCTGTCAACACCAGAGTGAATAAAAGAGAGCACATACTCCAGTCAGAGAGCTGCTAAATAAATGGCCTATTGAATTCAGTAGTAGTAGGAATAAGACCATCTTCTCCTAATGAATGAAGTGGTTTATGGGTAGAGAGTGTGCTAGTGTCTTGAACTCCTGAGTTTGTTTAAAAAAGCAAAAAATCCTCTTGCCTTCTTTGAAAATTATTTTCCTCAAAAGCTTCCATTTCTCTCTTGCATATCAGCTCTTGTGGTTAATGCATGGATTTCACACTCAGTACTTCAGATTTTGGCAGAGGCTGTAGCTTCACTTTTTAAAATTTAGCTCAAAAAATATTCCTGCCATCCTAAAGCTACCTTCTTTGCAGATAGGTTCTGACATGAAACTAATTAATGTTAATAATTCCATCTCCATTTAGGCAAGAGATGCACTATGTTTAAATTAAAAACAAACAAAAAAACTCCCTTTAAGCTAATAAATATTCTCAGTGTATATTCTTATTGAAATGTTGGATTTTCAAAGTAAAACTTGCTGTTAGATAAAAGCAGTTTCTCTAACGTACATGATGTAGTTGTTGATGGTGGGCAGAGCTTGAGAGCTGAGGTTCTCTGGAAGTGGTCTAGTGAACGAGTGGTTTCCCTCAGCCCCTCTAATACCTTTATGTTGAAGTTCAAGAGACTGATGGAGGCTCAGAGATTGGTGTTTCTCTCACTGCTCTCACTGACCACCCACCCTTTCTTTATTGAGGAGTGGGGAACCCAGAAGTGTTGTAACAAACTAGCTAACTCCTGAAACTTGTACGTATCCTTCAGTCTTGGCAAGCATCTGATGGAGAAAGTCTTAATTAATTTATGTATGGGCCTTATCTTGGAGTGGCAAGGACCAGGGTGAGATGACGTATTGGATCAAAAGGAGAGCGCTCTTAGGGAGTGCAGATCAGTCTCGTCAAGACCTGAAAAAGGGAGCTCCGGTGCTGTTGGTAAGACTTCTGGCATACGTGCGTGGCTGCCTGCTAATTGTTGTTGTATGCTTGGTAGAGTTGTCAGTGTCGTTTTCAGTGCTTGTGAAGTGCTTGGCACAGTATGGTTTATATTTGTATTTGCTATGGCAAAATACATCATTGTTGTTTGTTTCTAAAATAGGAATTCTAGCTTTAAAACTTTATTACCTTTCCATGTTGCTCTTGTTTGCATGGTCCACAGAAATGTTTGGATACAAATGTCTGATTTAGCCCTCTGAATGTATGGTTATCCTTATTCACAGAAACAAAACTCCTTTTGTGTGTGTCTTTCAGGCTTCAACTTTGAGGAATTCTTAAAATTGGAAAAAACCCGCAACCCACAAAAAGTAAGACCAACTCCTGCCCCCAGTAAAATTTAAGGAAAAATTTTATCTTGGTATTCTCCCCTGCACCCCAATAGTGTCTGTCTGGTATGTGACACATTAAGCTGTCCCAACTAAAATTAATGAAGAGATGAGAGCTATATTTAGAACAGTTGACTGATAGCATAATACAATGAAACAGGCAAATCAAATAGGATCTGTCTTTCTGCTTTTTGCAGCCAATTCTCCTGTGTACAGCTCCTCTCTGGCCCTAATGCCTGTACTTCTGTGTTATAGTTAATCTCCTCTTGCATTACTTTTTTGAGACTATTGGAATTCTGTACAGTTCAATATCCTAAAGTGTGTAGTCTGGAATCACGTGTCTCTACAGAATTCAGAGTCCTCTCAATTTGATTATAAAGTTGGCAACAGGATGTTGAAGGTTGAGGGATTGGATTCGCCTTCTGTATCGGTGGTAAACACAGTTTAAAGGCCCACTTGTAAAATAACTGATGCTATCATAGCCTTGCATTATTAACCTTCTGCTTTACCAGGCTGTGGTCTGTCTTGTTTGGAATTAGTGCTCAGTGGAAATGGCATGCCTAATCAGAGTTTGTAATTTTTGACATGGAGGTTTATTTGTAGAACTTCCATTTTATGCTGAAACCTTGTGTTAAAACTTTATTGTGCACTTTTGAAAGGCCATTAAAAGATGAGGATGCTCACCTTGCAGAGTTGTTCTGGTTTCACGTTCTATCAAACATGTGGAAAAAGTGTTGTGGTGATACTGCAAGCTTTTTGCAAAGTAAATGCTAAAAATATTTAGGATTTTTAAAATGAGTATGGTATTTGACCAGAGAGGTTGATTTGAACAGAAAAGGAAAATCACCACCTTCTTTCCTGTTTCCTGTACGTAGAATTTAACTTGCCGGTGGTTTGAAATCTGGAGTGTCCTTCTGTTTTCATAAGGAGTAGTAAAGCATCATATTCATCTGTTTTTAAAGAGGAAAAAAAAAATCTCAATTAGCTTGAAGTCTGTTACTTGTTTACATGCAGCCTTTTAAAAGGTTTGTTTCCTGAATGGTTTTGTCAGTCACTGCGTGGCTGAATGTGTTGAACCCTCTGAGGAAAACCACTGCTTCCCTCCCCCTTGAATCCCGGCATGCAGTTCTTGCGCGGGTACTAGCGTGTACTTCCTCTGCATCTTCACTTTCCTGTTTTTCAAAGAGTGAGCTTGATCATGAGCATTCAAACAGCCAAAAAAGTTGTGTGGAAAAAGTACAAGATTGCTGTGCCTCACAATACCAACAGGCAGACCTGCTACCCTCTGCTGGGTGAGTACATGCTTACCTATATTTTTCAAGGCTGTGGTGGATAAAAGGATCCAGCCATGTGGGTCTGTTTTTGTCTTCTACACCTGATGTAAGCTGCTTTTCTTAATTTTGTTCGAGTTTGCTGACTCTAACAGGAGCAGGTTGTGGAAGGCATGGCAGGAAACGGTCCAGGGAAAGGCTGTTTTCTGTGGCACTGCTTCATTGCAAGCGCCGTGCGAGCCCTGGCTGCGTCACACCTGCGGCCACAAGATTCTCTTGGTAATGCATGTGTCATCGGCTTCCCTTTCACCTATAACATGTTAACTTTTTCATGGCGTAAGTTTTATTGCTGTTCTGTCTGATCGAAAGTCTTAATGCCCCCAATTTTCTTAAACTACGCATTAAGTTATGGTGATTTCAGTGTTTAATTGTGGTTTTATTCTCTGCAGTTCTGCTTACTGTGTCTTTTTGAATGTACATACTTATAACAGTGCCTTCACCCCTCACGCTTTTTTTTTTCCATTTTGGTGATATCTCCAGGGAGCTCCTGTAATTTGGAAAGAATATTTTTTGGGGAGGGGTTGTTTGGAGGAGAAGAAATTGGGGATGTTTCTCCTATCCCAACTGAAATTTCATGGATTGACTGTTCTGCTGTCTTCTGACCAGGGCCAAATAAGCTAGACTGGCATGGTAAAGGCAATTTGAGGTTTCCTAGTACCTGTGAATATGCTGTTTAGGTACAGTAATTGGCAGATGGGGGCTGATTATTTTGTGAATTGGTGTCAGAACTTCATCGATGCAGAACCTGCTGATCAATAGAGAATTTTGTCCATTTGACTTGACTTTTGATGTGGGGTTTTTTGGTACAAAGCTGGAGTCTGAATATGGCTTTTTAGAAAGAGAAACTAAAATCATCTTAAGACGTAGCAGTGTAATGGCTAACTTTAGAATAAAATGATGGGTTGGGACTCTGGTCTCATGTGTGTTTGCCTCTAGAACAATGAGGTGGATTTGGATATACGCCAGTGTAGTTGAGAGCAGAAACTTTTCCTTTATGGTCCAATCCGAACTCTGTTAAAACTGACAAAAATGTCGAGAAAACTCAGTAATGCAAGTGGAGTTGCTTTTGACTGACTCTGGAAAGCTCACTAAATTACAGGTCTGAGAGATCTGGTGCTCTTCAAAATCTGCATGTGTTCAACCAGTACTACTGAGCTACAGCTGCAGTTGGTCACTCTTGGGAAGTTAGAAGTAGGAGAAAATATGTTTGCTTCATTTTTAACCTGGGCCATTGTTCAGGGAACACATTTGTTCTGGCTCTGTATCGGTGTGGGTTTTTAGGACTATTTCTCGTTTTGTTTTTTTTTTTTTTTTTCCTTCTTTTATTGTTGTATTTTTACAAGAGCATAAACTTGGGGCAAGTGTTATAACCAGCCATGCAGTTAACTGATGAACACTGCATTTGTGAAACCTCTAAAATGTTCACCTATGGGATAATAGGAGGGTCAGTCTCTTTTGAGGCTTTCTGTCTCAGTCCTTCAGGTGTTTTTAATGTGTAAGTGCTGGTGTGTGTACACAGATAATATTTGGTGATGTTTGTGTGTCTGTGGATGATTTCTCTAATGGTGCCTACCCTAACTGGGGCTAGGCTAAGGTGTAAATCTCCTAGTTGAGTAGCAGCTACTTGGTTGCTCAGGTGCTTTATATGATTGAGCAGAGAGTGCTTAGTGACTGTTTCTTAAGGCCTGTTTAACTCTCTCTGAGCTGAGAGCCCTCTTTTTAAAAGCATGTATATCATGGCTGTTATATTGCAATTATAATTTTTTGGAATCAAGCAGCAGGATTTTTTCAGGAAATGCCTTGCATTGTAATGTTCCCAACTCTTCATAAAGTGTAGGACTGTAGATTTGCTCTCCAGGAGAGTGACAGTCTCAAATTCACTGTCATCTGCTCACTTTCTCTCAGAGCAAAAAATCTGAAAAAAGGTAGAAGGTGAGAGGCATGGAAGGGAAAAGAAGAGAAAGAAAAACTGAAGGTAAAATAAATTAAATCTGAGGGGGGGAATAAAGCCTTTCTCTGTTTGAGAGGACAGAATTTTCAATGATGCAGTACTGGAAATATTCAAGCAGGAAAAACTGGGTGGAAAAGTTGGGAGGGGTATGTGTGTGTAATCGTTTCTTCATGTCCTTTGCTTTTACACAAGTCCAGAATGTAAATAACCGGGAGACTTTTGAGAAGTTTAGGAAGCACCTAGTGTGCAGCTCTCGGGCTAGAAGGTTTAGGGGAGATTTATTTGCCTGTAAATGCTGCCATGTCGGCAGAGGTACGGCTTTGGTTTTGTTGGTTGGCTGCTTCTTGTGAGAATTGGTGGGGGCTGGAGGAAGGGAGATTGAAGCTCATATTTGATAAAGTATGTGAACGTAAATGAATTAGTTTAGGTGAAGCCAAAATGGATAAGATTCTTCTGTCTTCTGAAGCCTAAACAACATGAGCATGTTTAGTCAGAGGTTGGTTTATGGCCTAAAACATACTAAATAATAATTTAGCTCATATAGTGGCATGCCACTCTTTCTAAATGTCTAATCTCTCTTCATAACCTAGTGAGTTAAAAAGTTAGTGAGAGGTGCTGGGAGCATGGTGGCACTGGTAGGCTGCGTGGTGCCTAACTGGAGCCAAAGCTGGATCTTTATCTGGGAGGGAAAAGAAGAAGGGATCTCGTACTTTCTTCACCTGTTCAAACAAATGGGCTCTCTTGTTCATTGCTGTTCCATGTCATGGGAGGTAATTTATGTTCTTCCAGGAAAACTGTTGGGCTATTTTGTATTTATATAGACAAACATACTCTACCAGTGTGGCAGCATTTGATGTGATTATTTTTAAAATTTTTTTTTTCAACTTCAGTTGCCTCATTACCCAGACGGATGTCACCCTGTCACTTGAGGGGAGGCTACTTACCCTATATTAAGGAGGTAGAAACAGATGCCAGTTCTGTGAAACCTTCTGAAAGGGGTTGCCCTGTGGCACTGTTTCTATAAAATGTCAACTCTTGATGCCAATAAAACACTCTGCAGTAATTGAATAATCTATGTTCACATTTTAGCAATATGCCACTACATATTATTTTGTTATTTTTCTCATACAGTTGTTAACAGAAGCAAAAGAGATCAATTTACATTTTATCGTGTGAGCTAATTGTTGTGCAGCCCCCACCCCAGTGATTAAAAGGAGTGGGTTTTTTTTATAGCAGTAGGAAATAATGGCAATGACATGACTGAGGCATTTTACAAACCGATAGTTTGACAGCATATCTTTTGAAACCCTGTGTTTAGCTTCTGTTCCCATTTGGGTCTCCCTTCTTGCTCAGATAGTCTCCCTTTGGAAATCCCAGGAGTGCTTGTCTACAAATGAAAAGCTTCCTTTCAGGTGGGAAGGAATTTATCTGTGTTCCCACAAGATATATGCACTGATAGCAGCTTGAAATTATTTAATCATGAGACCACAAGCTGCTACAATAGCAAAAATATTTACTGTCTTGTTCATGTTACTATAAGTAGTTGTGAAGCCCTGGGTTGGTTAGTTTGCTTAGTAGAGGTGTGCTGGACCTCAAATCTGTTTGACTGGAAACAACTCTGGCTTTTAAACACATGAAAATGGCATATTTCCTTTTTGGCAGCAAAGGTGATGAAGGATGTGTTCTGAAATACAGCATAGTTGTAGATGAAATGCATAAGAACAGTAATTACATTGTATTACATAGTTACCTTTTGAGTCCTCACATGAACTGTTTTTCAGGTTCTGAAGGACTTTTTTTTTTTTAACTCTTCTTACGTATATTAAATTATTAAATACACATGCATACTGAGAAAGTGGAAGATATTTTTCTGTTGTCCTGTAGTACAGTCCCTGTGGTAAATTTCGGGGGACTTTTTTGCTGCTGGATACAGGCTGTGGCCCTCTGCATTGTGTTGGACGGAGTGGTGCCTGTGACTCACTTCTGCTGTATGGAGAAACCATGTTCCCTCTGGCCAGTGAACAATCCGTCGCTGGTTCACTTTTATGTTTTCACTGAAATGTTCTGACCCTTAACTGGAGGGCTCCATATGCTTCCTGCCCTTGTCCCTGATGAATAGGGCAGGAATTGGCAGGAGTATGGTCTGCTATGTGACCTAATTTGTGTGGCGTCTGGGTGGAGTGCGCCCTAATCTTTGCTAAGCGAGCGGCTGAGAAAGCAAATTGTGGTAATTCCCCGGCTGATCCTACCAGTGGGTAAAAAGCATGCTTGTGCTGCAGGGGAAGGAGATGCCTTGTGCTCCGACACTTGTTACGTGCTGAGATGAATTTCTATCTAAGTGTTCAGAAAAGCAGCGAACAACGGTTCAAGGGTTCTCCACAGAAATTTGGAAATGTGGTGGCTGACTTCTGTGCTGTGCAGGGTGACAGTCAGCAGCTTTCCCCTTGTGTCTGCCCAGATCAAATCCGGCATGCAGCAGTGTGCACTGACAGCTTTCCGTAATATTTGACAGTTAAAAGAGCATTTAGTATTGCTTGTGCAGAACAAAGCAGGATGTTTGTATCTGTCTTGCTAAATTTCACTACAGTGTGGATTTCATACTGCAGTTATGAAACAACTCCTTTTTATTGAGATAAAATATTGCTCAGGCTTGCTTAACTGTTCTGCATCTGGTTAACTTGAATTATGGCCTGAGATACGCTAACTTATAGTATATAGATGCAGTGTTCAGTTGTATGTCTGGAATACAAATAGTTTTGGGCAGATACTGAAACTGTGACCATGTCGAAGATCACATTTTTCCCATTGTTCTGGTAAACTGGCTAACAGGGAGTGCATCAAGCTTTTTTTAGCTACGAGGCTAACTTGGTAAAGAAATAGTGTGTGATGACCAGGCAGGTCCTGTTCCTGCCCGTTCTGTCTTGGTGCTGGTGAGTGGTTCCAGCCCCCTGCTTTTGCAGGGTTGACCTTGAGCTGTGCGTCTGTCCCCCCACCCCGGGCTTTAGGACTGCCTGCCTCAGTTGAAAGGGAGAACTGTGCTGAGTTTCCTGAGCTGGTGGAGTCCTTAATACCACTTCTTTTTCTCTCAGCTATACTTTTCCCCTACTAGAATTGTACAGCTCAATCGTTTTAAGCTTTAGATTATTTTAAAAGGTTCTTAGCTGGTTTAATACCTTGTAACACAAAATATTTTTAAAGCAATTCATAAACCACTCTGTGCAGACCATTGAAATTAACTTCTGCTCCCAGCTCAGCTATAGTAAAATCAATATTTACTTGGCCTGTGTGACCTAAGACTTTTGATATATATAAAGGAAAACATTTATTTCCACTGCTGCTTTTAAGGTGGCAAAGAGATAGTAAAGTCAATACTTTCTGAAAGTAGAACAATAGATGCCCTCTAAATAAAGCTACTTTCTCGTACATACAGTCCATATACAGATTTTTGTCAAATTTCTCAGGCATACCTTTTTCTAAAAAGTTGCTATTTCTCCACTTCTAACTCAGAAAGCAAATAAATAAGATTATGATCTTTTTAGTTGCAGAAATAAATATAAACTTGGAATTGAATATTTGAAAACTAATCTGTGTAACTAAATAACATCCATTTTCTTTTCTCTGATTTTCTATAATGTAGGTCTTGCATTATATTTTTTGACAGAATAATTTGTTACTAATTCTTGTAGTTTTCTTTCAGTGAATAAGTTTTAAGCTTCAGCTTGCTGATGACAAATTGAGATTGAAGGTTATACACTGGAATTCATAGCACACTGTAAAAGAAATGCAGAAAATGCTGTCACCTGATGTCTCACCACGATTCCTATATCTGTTGCCTTGAAATCTCATGTGAGCATTCCTTATCTAATCTACAAGAAGTAACTCCAGTAGCTTAAAAAAAAAAAAGTTCAAAGTGTGGGTTACAGATACCTTTCTTGTGGGGACATGCCTCAACCTTTTGTTTAGTAATCTTGAGTGCATGTAGGGTCTCCCACAATGATTAAGTTCATTTCTCAGCTTAATAAAAATGAGAGAAAATGTTGTTGAAGAACTTCAGTATCAAATGATGACTTACTGATAGCGTACTCTGCTGTAGTAAGCAAGCAGTAAATGTGCTGGGCAGTTAAATGGAAGCAAGTATTTTATCCTTTTTGGTTTTGACCTGTAGACAGAACTGATTATATGAAAGCTAATGTTAGCAGCAAGAGTTGCAAGTGCTAATACCTAGACAGGATTAAACTAATTGCAGTATACCTCGTATTTTTTTTTTTTACTTAATTCTGATGTAGTTTCATTCCTGTCTTTAGTATAGTCAAGTGGTTTATTCTCGAAAATAATCAGTCTGTTGTTCCCATTTCAACGGACAGCACTAGCCTCCTTTTGGAGCTGTTTTCGTTTGAGTAACTTATCCATCAGTGACTAAGGGGGGGAAAAAAAATGCTTGTTTTAACCAAGTCATTTTACAGCTTTTGCAATTGAAAGAGAAAACGAGATATTGCTGACAATGAAAGATATGTTACCCTTCTGAGACTTCATTTTGGCAATGGATGAATATCAGAAAACAGTGCTGTTTAATTCATTGTTAGAATCAAATGATTTGTATGAGTGATAGTGTGCAAAGCTATAACACACTTTTCTTGTATGTAGAGCATCCATCTTGTTTCTCTGGCTTGGGGCTTTTTTGTGTTTTTGGTAGTTTGTTTGGTTTTTTGCGAGTGTGGCTTGGTGGTGGTGGTGGTTTTTTTATAGCAATAAAAATAGCTTCAAGAGTATTGCCCTCAGGAGTTGAGCTGGAATTATTTTATGGCCAGGTAAACTAGTTTGCTGTCTTATCTGACATTCTTCCCTGAGCTATGGGGGAAAACATTTTTCAGTATAAATTGCGGTAAGTATGCTTTACTGCAGTTAATATTGTCTTTATTGACTCTGCAAAATAGTTTTGCTGTTCAACCTCTGTGGTGGGTTGACCTTGGCTGGCTGCCAGATGCCCACCCAGCTGCTCCCTCACTCCCCTTCCTCAACAGGGCAGGAGGAGAAAGTAAGATGGAAAAGCTCATGGGTTGAAGTAAGGACAGGGATATCGCTCACCAATTACAATCATGGGCAAAGCAGACTTGACTGAGGGGAAAATGGTTTTAATTTATTGACGATTAAAATAGAATAGGATGGTGAGAAACAAAGACAAAAACTAAAACACCTTCTCCCTACCTCTCCCTTTCTTCCCAGGCTCAACTTTACTCCTTTGCTCTTGAATCCTTGCTCTCCTCCCCCAGTGGGAATGAAAAAGCCTGCTTATTTAAATTATGTCTTCAAATAGAATAGGCTTTTTTATTTGTGAGAAGAGCTGGCTTTTCTTGGCAGATGTGTGCAGTCAACCCTCAGCAAAAGCTTGAGCTGAAAAACCTATGGTCCAAAAATCTCCAGATGGTAAAAATGGACTCTTGGTCTGAAACAAACTTTATATCTGAAAATAATTCAAAATATGATTTAGCAAATATGTGAATGCTTGTAGGAGCAAGGTTTGGCTGACAATGCTTCCTTGTACCTTCCTTTATGGTGTGTGACTCTCAAACAATACAAATGAAACCCATGTTGAAGCAAGCAGACTTGCATTAAATATATGCAGCATCTTGGAAACAGTCCTGATCAGCTGCTAAGCAAGTGCAATGTTCTGCTGTTCTGTGTGTAAACACTACTCTGTTGTTTTTAATGACATCAACAGTCAGCATTAGTGGATGTTTTCTAGCTCCTTTTGCTGATGTGTTGGCATGGCTTTCCTTATTCCTGTGCACTGCTCTGTCTCCTGTCCCCTCTGCAGCACGCATAAAACTGCATGCCTTGAAACTGGCGCTTTCCGGAATGATAGGGGGCTGTCCTAGTGAACATCCTTGAACATTATACATGGCAGAGTCATCACAGGTAGATAATTAGCTATTGTTTTGACATTGTTAAGGCATTCTTTATCTGTAAGGTAGGAGACGGTTTAGTTAGCCTAAAAAAAAAAAAAATCTAGCCATTCGGGGGCGGGGAGGGGAACCAACAAAAAACCCTCCACCAAACAAAACCCAAAACCAAACAACAGAACCAAACATAGCCAAGTGTGTACACAGATTATCAGTGTCTGGAAGAATTTAGAAAAATAAGTTTCCTTTATCAGTTAGCTTAGTATGCAGTCCTGCTGCAGCCACTGATCCCGGTTCAATTAAAAATCAGATGTGGCACTATGAATAAATCTGTAGCCATTTTATTTTTCATAGTGTGAGCAGAGCAAAGTTGATATTGGAGATGGTAGAAGTCCCTGTAAAATGGCTCAGACAGCCTGCAAACCAGCAGGTGTTGTGGGAAACATTTTACTGGCTTAGCAGTAGCTCTTCAAGACTTTTGAGGCAACTAGATCATCTCTGATTGACTTGTCTTATTATCAACTGCTTTACAGTGGAAATGTCTCATGTCTAATAAATCGTGGAAGCTTTTTTCTTATTTTTCTGTATATTCATTCTCCTGGCATGTTCCCGTACCCGCATAAGTGGATTGATGAGCCTTCACCTTTGCCAGAAACAAACCAAATATGCAGTGGAGGAAGAGTTAAAACATAAAGATCCAAAATACTAACTTATGTTGTGAAGTAAATTTTTTTTTGGGGGGGGGAAGGTCCTTGGTATAGGTAAGTGACATGGTGTGTGGTTTTTTTTTTTTTTAACTTTGTTCAAGTATGATATTGCTAACAGTGTGGTGGGGTTTTCCTCCTCTTCTGTTATGCGTAAGTACCTCTTTGAAGTCCTTTGATAAATCTCTTCAATTTCTTGGGATGTTGTTTCATTGACTCCTTTCTGGTGTTACTATAATATGACATTTCTGTATTTATCTCTTAAGTCTAAGATTTTTGTATCACAATTTGTATCTGGTTTCTGTCTCCATCTTTCTCCCTCCCCAAGTTCCTTTCTGCTATTCTGTGGTTTGGAGATTGACATGATCCAGGTGATGAACTTGTGTCAGAGGGTTGGAGATGATATGATAGATACAAACATCCATGTTTCATCCTTGCTCACTTTTTTGTAATTCTTTTTCCTCTCCCAAGGATAAGTGTTCTCACATACTGCTTTCTTGTACGGCTTTTTTCACCCTGCTAAAAGTAGAGAATAAAAGGCAGAAATTCATTCTTTTCTGGAAGATTGCTGTGGTTTTTCCATAATGTTTGTGTCCAGGGGGTGCAAGTAGTAAAGCTTGGCGGCTGGACTTCTGGGTCGTCTTCTAATGCTCCCTTACTGAGCCCAAATGACATTCTGCATTTGAAGGGTGAGAAGGCTGGTAGTCACCCTTCGTTGCTGTTCCTTTCTATAGCCATGTAAAGACTTGAGGAATAATAGTGAAGCGTTGTGACATGAATAGAATAGAAAGAGTGGAACAATGTGACTCTGATTATAGACAAGACTAAAGCTTCTGAGCTTTTATTTGTTTAGTCTTTGGCAAGCTGTTATTTTTTTTCCATTGTATAGTTATCTCTGCAGGACTGGAGACAAGCCTGTTGCATGTAGTAGGTTGTAATTAAATGCACCAAAATTCAAAGTAGTATAATAGGTTGCTAAGTCAGCTCTTAGTCACACTAATTCTTTTGAGAGCAAAAATCTTCACATATATTTCTTTTTCTAGCCTCCTTAACTGTCTTCCCTTTGGCACTCTGGTGATCCCTCCTTTACGCTCTTTCCTTTCACTCAGTTTTCACTTGTCATCTAAAAAATCTGGGGATTCTGTTTCTGAATAAACAGAAGTCTGCATCACCAGCTTCACAAGAAGGCTTTTGCCAGTCCCTAGCTGGACAGAAAAGATGCTGGAGGATAAAGCCCGGAAGCAATATTCCAGTCCGTACTGCCTTTTTAGCACTTCCAAAGCTCGTTAGCTGGACTGTGTAACTTTGAGGGGGATGATAGCAATATTTAGTAGAATAACTGTATAAAAAAGGGAAGACTATCTGGCCACTTGAGCTACCCTTCAAACATGAATTTTCATTTCCAAGCGTATTGGACAGTGATAATGTTTCTTGTCCTGTTTGAGCAAGTAGCAGGTAGGTAGGTGACTGATATTCAAAATGCGTTTGGTCCTGCCACACCAGCTCGCAGACGTGTGCGTGGTTGCAGGAATTCTTTCCTTGCCACTTTGATGTGGTAGGCTTCATGAATACTTGGGTTTTGTAAATGATCCTACTTCTGCCACAGGTTGGTCGTATGTGTCAGCAGTAGACAATCTGAAATATGAACAGTGAATTGCAGCTTGCTCTGTGATGCTTCAGACAGCTGTGTGCATGAGTTCATATGCCCTTCCATACATCATTACTACTGTTTCCCATTTCCTTGCTACTTTGCAGCTTAAAGTTTTATTTCCTTTTTTGTACTGGTGCTTTGCTTGTGTGTTCTGGTTAACAAAATATTCTAACTTTTAAAGAGTAGCCATAATATAGCAGTAGTGTGGAAAATCAGAAGTGGTAGGCAACATCAAATTACATTAGAGATCTTCTGCTATGAAGATCTAATCCATATTATGTGAGTTAAACTTCTTATATCATTGCATTGTGGATGAAAATGTTTGTGGTGTTTCTTAAACTAAGTGGTTTTGTGATTTAGTTTTTGGGACTGTTGTCCAAAGGAACAAACAGCTGTAGAAAAATCTTGGAATGGCTGTTTAAGGTTTTCAACTGTATTCATATTATAATGGTTTAAGATGATATGTTAAAGCAGAGCAACTTAAAAGACCTATGTAGGTGAGAAATGGAATCTGACTAAATTGCAGGTGTGATAACTTTAAGTGTCAAAAGTATTTGGCAATTACAAAGCAGCCAGACACTAGCTGACTTTTTGAACATCTCGTGTGTCATATCCTCCTCTCTGCTTGTCTTTGAAGGCATAAGTGCTAACTATCCCTAGCCAGTTTAATCACCTAATTTTTCCCCAATGTTCACATCTGTGTATTGCTGCAAATTCATATTACTGTGAACTTGAGTAAGATTAAGAAAAAATGCCAGCCAATGAACTAAGAAGTTGCAGAGTATATCAGATTCATTCTGCTGCCCCTCTGAATTTAGGTAGGGGAGGAAACCTTGGTGAAAGTCTAATTCAGGGCTAATATATACTTAGTCAAGGTTCTCTGACCTCTTACTGCTGTAAGAACATGTGGAGAATGACCAAAGCTGCTGTAAGGGTTTTTTTGGTGTTGGATATTTTTTTTTAAATCAAGGTGGCAGTGTGTGATGCTCTTGGAATTGATCAGGTGGTAAGTCAGAGTGCATCTGCAAAATAAAAAGTGAAATGTCACAGCTTCTAGCAAATTTTATCAATCTTATTGCTCTTAGTTTTGCCTTGTGTGATGCAGATAAGACTGCTGGCAGAAGTACTGAAGTTACTTGTGATAGTTAAGAATGCAGAATGTTGAAAGTAACTTTTTTTTTGCTTTTATATTTGTAGAAAAGGATCTAAAATTGAGTTAAAAGTACTTTCTAGATGCATTCCACACTATTTCCCCACACCTAGTTTGTAGTATACAAAACTAAAGATTCAAAGGCAAGTCATGTGAGGACTACAGTGTCTTTAGGAGATTACCTGTGATTTCTATTTTGTAGTTGTATTTCACCCTATTCATACCAGTTGTTCTTTCTGCGATGGTAATGTTATTTTAATGTTTCAGAAATAATAATCTTCCTTTTATTACTTCTGTTAAGGTGTTACTTCTATTTGCATAACCTGAAGAGTGTGAAATGCATTGTTGGTTTTTTTTTTTACTACCGAGCTTTGTAGTTTGCCATAACTTAAATGCATCATTTTATTGAGACTTTGAAATTTGAAGTTCCTGTAAACATGTATGAAGTTAGTTTGTTATAGTAGCTTTCTCACTTAGAGAAGTGCAAATACATGTTAAATAGAAAGCAAGTTTCTCTTAACCCCATTGGGGAACCACATAAAAGACTTTTGCTTTTCTTTTGATAAAGAGCCGGTCTTTTTGCGTGCTTCTGGGATTGCATCCCTGCCTTATCCCCAGCTCCTTTCTCTCCCTCGTTTGACCCCTCATGTCTGAGCAATTACACATTAATCCAGACCCTTCACAGCCTGCTCAAATGTGTTGGAGCAATTGGGCTTTGCTTCACCAGAGCTGGCTGGTACTTGGGAGTATTTACACAGGCAGGTCTGAAGAAACTAATGTGTGGTTCGCTCTTGGGAGAGCTGGGGATGTGCAGATAAGGTGCTAACAGCCATCCTCAGACTGGGATGTCATACTGAACCCTGCCTTTAAGCACAGCTCTTGTTCTAGCTGTGCTTATGTACTACTTTTGGGAGATTTGGGAAATACTTGTTCAGTACTAATTGTTTTTAGTAAGAAACACTTTTTCATACTACTTGCAAATAATTTTTCTTTCTGGGGTGTGGTGAGGGTGGGGGTATGAAAGCCTTGGAAGAAATTTCACCCTTGCATTATGTGACCCAGCAATGGTGATCTTGTCCTGGCTTTTTCTGGGGTGGGGATTAAGTGCTGATCTTACTTTTAATCCAGTATAACACTGGAAAGGCATAAGCATTTTTATTGATTAAAATATCTCAGACTGAATGCTCTGAGTTTCAAGATAAACCTTTGACTTGAGGAAATTATTATTTTGTATTGCATCAAATGCTTTTGTCTGCTACAGAGATTGTACTTTGTATTTTGCTTTTGCTCTGCTGTATAGCATCCCTTTCTTACTGGCAGGAAGAGTTGATCTGGCATGTAGTTATACTCTCTTCCTCAAAATTAGTGGATTAAGCCAGCAAAAGCTCTTCTTTCACACAGCTTTGGCTATGCCAGAGGAGGTTTTGTTATTAGTGATGTCCATGTGCATTTTTTGTATACCAAGCCAATGTAGTTGTGCCAGCAAAATTCAATAGTGTATGTCTGTGTTTAGATGCTGACTTATGCCCGTTGGTGGGAAAAACTTTTTTCAGACTAAACTTCACAGTGTTTCTTCCTCTATTGCAAGCTACTTGTCATTTTAGAGATCCTTCAAAGATACAAAGGCCTTCTGTATGGGGGGAAATTGCTAAAGACTTGCTATCTAGTTAAGTCAAAGTTGCATTGTAGGTCTGGTTTCAAAAGGTTTTGAACACTGTTCCTGAACTAGCCTTTTAATAATCGTCTGTGTTGGCTGTTTCAACACTGAAATTGGTCTGATGAACTGGTTTATGCTACTTACATCTCTTCAACCTGGGTGCTTGGATTCACAGTTCCTGTTGGATTTAGCAGTGGTCTCTCAGGGGAGCAGCTTACCATAAGGAGGGCTGTGCTGGGTTTAGCCTGGCGTGGTACCTGTGGTGGTGTCCACAGCTAGATACCATGTTCTTATACTTCCTCCATAAGCACATCTTCAGTAGTGCTTCCTCTAATATACCTTACTTTCCAGTGGTTTGCAATTCAGGGATTTCTTCAGCCATAAATCATATCCATCTTTTTGTGGACTCTTAATTCCATAAGCTTGTGTCTGCTTTTTTTAGCCCATTTATACTAGTGCCCTCATTTGTCTTGCTTTCATTAGTGGTTACCAGCATTAATTTTGGTACTCAGGCTAGCAATATTCGGGCTGCAAATTCCAGCCTCACTGAGGCATAGACACCACTTGCTCTGCTGCAGGGACATTGACCTTTGGTGAAACAGAAAATTGGGGACTTGAAGCTCTTGAGCTGCCTCAGCTGGGCAGCTGCCCGCTGGACAAGGGCTGTGAATCCTGAGCCCGCACGGTGTCTGACTCCTTAGCACTGGGAAGGTGTGCAAGAACCCTTTCTGAAAATGCACCCAGGACAGGATTACACCTGTGAGTATGACTGATCTACTGGAGTTGCTGCCCGAGGCAGCAGTAATAATCTGATTTGTAATTATCTGCTTTCATTAGGTGATCTTTCTTTTTGTACAGCCGATTTCTAGGAATGTAAAGGTGATGTGTCTGTTTTGAATTTCACATGCCTTCACAAAACCATTTCATGTGTTAGAGTGGTAGTACTCAAACCCCATATTTGCACAGGTTTCATCAGTTGTCCTAAAAGTTGGTCATTAAATAATAAAAGCATGGGGATTGGGATATGTATATGTAATCCTTTGCCTAAACAATGCTGCTGAAATCCCTTGGCTCAGGTTCTGCCAAAGTCTTGATGGGCTTTGAACTTTGGTTGTTCTCCTTTTGACTGCTTGGTTCCTGTATCTTCTCCAGTTTTGGTCACACTGTTTGGAGTGGTATGTCCTGCAGGAGCTGTCTGTACTGAAGTAGGAAGTCTTCTGTGGGCTCACACTGGTGGTGATCAGTGGCTTGCTTGATTGCATAAATACCTATTTTAATGCATTCCAGATATTTATCCTGCAATTGTCAAACAGAATTTATGTACTTCCAGAGCAGTTAATCAGGGAGGGGGTTCAACTTTGGTGCCTAATTAATGACTAAGCCAGGGAAGGAAAAATGAGCTTAATTAGGATATAGGACTAGCGGTGCCTCGACCTACTGCTGTTCTGATCAAGCGACAAAAGAAAATTCTCATGTTTGCCAGAAGCCATAAGGAGGGACCATTCATAATACTTTACTCCAATTTCTCTTTTATTCTTTCCTCATTAAGGTGTCTCACTAAATACAAGGTATTGGATAAGACACCTTTATGACTGTGTTTCTTCTTCCCTCTAGGGAAAGAACAGTAAATGTCTTCATAGACAGGGTGCTCAAAGCTTTGCTTAGCATCACATTTTTCTGCACAAAGGTTCTCCCTTCCTCAGTGGTGCAATATTTCTTTTTCTTGGCCAGCAAAGGAATGTGGCTGGGAAGTGAAATATTCAATTTATCTCAAGAAACAGACTTGCCTTTCGCTTAATCTGCCTCACTGGGGATGGTTGACAGTACAAAACACTTAACATGCTTTGGGTAGGTTATGTGAAGCTAAGAGCAGGTTAACTTATGGTGATCATTTCTGTAGTGAACTTGCTGGAGTGTTCTGGGGATAGAAATGAGAGTATTTGGTGTGGTTTGCACTAACAAATATTTTGGATTTAAATTCTTTGGTCATCCTGTTAATTCTTTTTGCTTCCTTCTCCTTTATGTTTAGAGCACCACTACACCAACTGAATTTCAGGGGCTTCCTTTAAACCTTCTACATTTCAGGTTTCATCTTAGTAATTACAAAGGTTAATAGGCTGAGGTAAATAATTTACAGGCATCAGCATGACTGATTCTTGACAAAATAATGGAATAGCTAATGAAGTTGAGACTTAGCCTGTCTGGAAACAAAATAAACAGTTTATGCTTTTCATTTAAGGAAGTTTGCCACAGAGTATGACATAATCATATGTGGAAAACGACATTATGTCTTTTGTACTGTGAACATTGTTTCCTGAAGGTGTTCAAACAAGGTAGTGTTTGATGTCTGCCTGGTTTGAAACTCTGCCATAACTAGCCGAGAGAGATACTTGTGTTTATGGCTTGGCTTCCTTCTCTGCCCAAGCAGTATTGCTTGCTTGGGCCTGTGCAGGGTCTCTGACATCTGTTGTGTGTCTGCTTCCTTCTGGTATGCAGATGGGCTTTTTGTGGGGAAGGCTCCTGTGTTATGCAGGAGATTACGCTAGATGATCACAATGATCCCTCTGACCTTATATCCCATGAATCACCTCCACAAATGCAAGTGAGCGTAGTAATAGTTCTAATTTGAGCAGAGAAGAAAGAGCAGATGGCTAACACCAACTTATGGAAAGCAATTCTGTTTTCTTTGTAACAGCTCAAATACAAAGACCTACTATGTGTCCATAAGAAAATGAGCCATAGTAAATCTAGTTTGTGATTCCTAACTTTTATTTGTGTCTGTAAATTTACTCTATCTCTTTAAGTGCCCTCCTGTTTGTGTACTTAGAAACATCTTAATTGCCAGATTTTGGGCAGGAGTTATCCACTTTTCTCTTCTCTTTCCATGTGCCACTCATGTTGATTGGGACCTCAGGGAGATGGCGAGGGCACATTCCTCTCCCTGTGGGTGAAGTTTGTCCTTTGATATCTATGGGGTGCATATAATCCAGTCCACTCTCTATCATCATAGAGGTAGTTGTGATACCTTTATTTCAGGTTTTTTTTTTTCACTGTGCACTTGCTGATAGCTGAAACCCTTTGCTCTAACCAAAGATTTTGGCAGAAACTGTTCCAGCCTCAAACCTTGGTGCATGATCACTGGCTGTTTGTGAAATAGGTGCCCAAATGCATTCGTATAGCACACAAAGGCTTCCCAGGGCCATCTTGCACTGGGAGCTGATGCTGCTTGGTTTGACCAAATGTTAGGGAGCCATTGCAGGCTGTTGGAGTGAAATACAGGGTTGCCAGGCCCTGGCAACCCTCCAGAGCAGCCCCATGTAGGTCTCAGGACACTTTGCCTCCAATTCTTGGTTTTGCATTGTTGTCTTGTGAAAACAGCAGGGTCACTGGCTGACCAGCATGGGTCTTCAGGCCTGGTGCATGGTGCCACAGCATTATTTCTGTCTACGGAGAGCTTGCTGTTCTCTCTAGCTTCCTTTTAGACATCATTCCAATGTGCTGAGACCAGCATCATGGCATGTTAGATTGCTTTTGCTGGGAGGTATGGAAACAGCTATTTTAATATTGCTTCAGCTGTGAGGATGGCTTCTTCTACATTATCAGTTGCTGGGGGATTTTTTATGGTGAAGTAAATACAATTTAGCTTAGACTCACAGCACTCTTCAGTGAGAACTGGGGGGTGGTCCTCATTACTGATCTGTGGTGTTTTGTTTTTGATGGTGTCTGCTGTTAGGAAACACCAGGGAGTGAGGTGCAGGGTTGTTTTAGTTTTGGTTTGGGTTTGTGGTTTTTTTTTTTGTAATGCTTTTATTTCATAACTTGAGCTATACAGAGAATTTACAATTTGGGCAACTGCATTTTGTGTGGCAGTTGCTATAGGTAGGCATCAGTACTTTTTTTGTTGGAGACACTATTAATATAACTGTGTTTTTGCCCAACTGCTGAAGTTTGATGGAGAGGGAAGGAGAAGGAATGAAGGAAAACTTTGTGCTTGCCACTAATTGAAGAAATTAAAATTGCAGTGTGAAAGCTTACAGGCAAATTACTTGTTGCCGGAGCCATTTGTTCTACCATGGTGTTGCAAGAGAAGAGGGGATCTGCAGAACAACCTTAACTTTTGCTTTCTGTTTCTTTTAAAAAAAAAAAAAAAAACAAACAAACCCAAAACCAACACCCTTCCCCCTACAAATGCCCAACTCAACCCAAAACCTCAGGGCTGCTGATAAAGATTATTCTGTGTTAATGAAGTCAGGGTCCAGTAGTCCCGATGAGCATCAGAGGTTCTTCTGTGAGCTCTGTGGCCATGAACTCTGGTGCTTTGTGGCTTGCTTGGCTTTTTGCCTTTTGCTAGTGGGGATAAAAACCACGGTGGTTTCCATCCTCAAATTTTAGATGCTTATTTTGTGTCTTTTTATATGTGAATTAGTCTGAGTTTGACAAAAAGATAGTTACTTTCAAAATGCTTTTTCTATCCAGAAAATCCTGCACCCAAGACTACAAAACTTCCCCTCTTTTTGTTAATGTTGTCAGGGTTTCAGATGTGTGCTAGTCCCGGGTGGGGTGGTATCTATGATAGATACTCTTGCTTGCCTAAAGGCGTAGGCAAAGGGATGTTTCTAACTTTGTTACATTCCAAGTGTCTTAATTGAAACCCACAGGCTAATTCCTTCTTTTATTTCTAAATTCCTTTGCTGAGAACTTAAATGCGAACTTAAATAATGAGGTGGGGAAGGCAAATTTAAGTCTTAAAGTGAGAGATGACCCTTGGTAACTTGTGCTGGAATGGTTGGGTAATTTCTGTGCTTTATTTCCCAATCTAGTCTGTACGCTTCTCCAGGGCACTTTCATTGTAGTGATGCTTTGCCAGCTGTTTTGGGTGTGATAACTTTTGTCTTTCAAAAACTAAACAACACAGTTCTGTCGTGTAAGCATGTAATGCGTTTTGGGGAAATGAGGAAGCTGGCTCTCAGCATGAAGCAGAGGTTGAGTAAAGGGCAAACCACAATCTGGTGAGGCTTTTGTTATTACCTCTATTTTTAGATCATTTAGATTCCTTTTTGCTCCTGAATGTGATATTCACAAGGTAATAGATTGGAGTTGAACTGCGGTTTCAAAGTGCCCCAATACAAGTAAGGGACAACGCTGAGGGCGGAGGAGGTATGTAAGGCTATAAAAGTGGCTCCTGGGGGCGACTGAATGCCAGGACACAGGCTGGGCATCTGATCACAAGAGCAGGTTGTTTTGAGCATACTCCAGTTGCATGAACATACATCGTGTTGTATAACAGAAACAGGCTTCGGCAAACAAGCATCCGGGATAGGAAGCTTTTCTTCTCTCTGTCATCACAAGAGTTTAATTCTCTGTGTGTGTGTTTAGGTTTCTTTTTTTATTTCCTCTTAAAGGAACAAACTGTTCTGACATCGGCCATTACAAGTCCATTAAGTGACTGGAGGGCAGGCAGAGCCATGTTGGTCAGAGGAAACAGCTGGTAGGTGATGAAGCAGAATTTGGCCCCCAGTCAGTCCTTGGCTTCTCTCATCAGGCTGCAGCAGTGTGAAAGGGAACGCAGATGTTTTAGTGACTTGGTGAATTTGTTTCTCACTGGGCTGTGACTTGCTGACATTTTTAATGTCTCGTGTGAGAAGTTGACTGGCTGGAGTACAGAGTGCTTTGCTGAATGGTAATATTGGGTTTTTTTGACTGAATGTGGCTAACTTGTTATCCGAATCATAATGTCAGCCTCCGGGGGTTAGCTTTACAGACTCATAAGAATCTAAAGAAAATTAATTTGAGGGATAAAATAACTTGTCACTGTTGTTAACAAAGCACCAGGATTTCAGTTACAAACTTATTTCCAGGGATTTATAGCAGAAAGCTTGACACAACCCTAGCTATAATGGCCAATTACAAAAATCCTAGTTTCAGAGACTTTTATAAAGCAAACACAAAAGCATAGCCTGACTGGGCAAGAGTCATCTATGGGTTTTATAACTGAGCAGAATGTTTTGGGCAGATGGGAGTTGGGGGGGTTCTAATTCCTTGCTTAACTGAAGTAGAAAGGATGCTCTGAAACTGAAGAGATAGTAAGGGTATATACTTTCATATTCTTTCTGTCTCCATTAAAGACTAAGTAGTTTGTGTTTATCGAAGTCATGAGTGTTTTGGTTTGTTAGTTGGGTTTTTTTACCCCTCCCTAGGAAAGTCTCTTTTTGAAAAGAGGGAAAAGCGGCTGGATTTTTAGTAAATGTCACGTATGCTACTGCAGCGCACATAGCCTGAGCACTTACACAACCTGGACCTGAGGTCTCGGGGGGAGCAGCTGTAGGCACAACGCCTGCTGATGGAGTCCTGGCAGGCTGAAGCTGGTGTAATGCTAAGAAGACCTGTCACCTCCTGCTGTGTGTGTGCTTGCGAAGGGGCTGAGCTTCCCCCCTCTCCTCGCCGCCCCCCCCCCAAGACTGGGGTGTGTAGAGCTCTAAGCGCACAGGAGTTATAAATCAATGACCATTTTATAACTGTTGTTATCCTTTTACACAGTCAATACAACTAATTTTGGCCTCTCTTTGTGCTTTGCCTTTATCATCTTAATGAGTAAGCACATTAAAAGAACATGAGACTTCAAACTTTGGGGTTACTCTTCCTGATTCTCACATAGGGAAGCTTAGGGAAGGAAAAAGGCAGACCGAGCCTTAGGAAAGCATCCTGGTGCATGGGTATTGACTTGGGGGTGTTGGCAGAAAAGGGACAAAGTTTACTGAATGACGTTGAAAGAGAGAGAAGGATGTTTAAATCTCAATACATTTAATACAAATAGTATTTGCAATTAATGTAAATGGAAACATTATCAAGAGGTGGACAGAGCCTGAGTTTTTGTACAAAGCTAGCTTTTTGGCCCAACAGTGGCAGTTAATAATCTAGTCTGTTCCTGCCTCCTAAAAAAACACTTAGAGGGAAAAAAACAGAGTAAATATATTCAGTATATTTGGAGCTTAAATCTTGACCCTGTCAGTCTCCTGTGAGATGGGTACTTGGCAAGTATCCTGCTGGTAGATCCCCTCTCTTTGATGGCAAGGCGCTCTATTTCACTGAGGGAAGAGAACAGGGTTAATGAGATCTTTTAGGTAATTGTATTCTCCCAGAATACTACCTTGAATTTCAATGAGATGTTTTAAGCATGGCCTGCTGTGCATGCACTGTAGGTATCTTGAAGCTCTTTGAGAAAAATATTTTTTTGCATTGGGCTATCCGATTTCTGGTTGAGTTTGAGGTGCGACTGAGGAGTAGGCTATGCTGGATCAGCTTTAGATGGTAAAGAGGAAAAGCACAGAAGGGTGAAATAATGGCTGCTGGCTGCCATGTTGCAGCAGATGTGCACTCTTTGGCATGCTGTAGGCAGGTTTTTTAGCCGTAGCCTAAAAGGAGCCCAGAACTGAGGTTTTATTTTAAATTGACATGAATGTTTTCATAATGCTAAATAAGTCTTAACTGTTGTGACATCTCATTTCTTACCAATGTGACTTTTCATATCTGGACTGAGCCTTAGCTGCTGCTATTCCTTGTTAGTGTCTGTTAGGTAAAAAACACCTGGTCATTTGTTCCACTGCTCCAGTAGCATGTGTGTAACAGATCTGTGGCTAGATATATTAGACATGGATGGCATCAGATTCAGACCCATGTTGGGCAAGAAAGAAGAAATTTTGAGGTCATCTACCTAAGGAGTCTTCTGGTAATATTCTGTGACTTTTTTTTTATAAACATCTGGAGTTTGTAGGTAAAACTTCACTGTACAGCAGTCTAATTTCTGCTGTCTGAGGTGTATGATCTTTTAAGTGGTGCCTTTTAATCATAATCTGATTTCTCTTCAGACTGTATAATTTTCTTGTTCCTTTTCATGATTTCATGAAGTGGAACACTTGAGTTTCAGTCCAGTTTTCTTTATGGCTTCACCCCAGTGCAGGGACAGATGGTCTGAACACCATGGTGGTATGCTTTGTTGTAGTAGGGGGCTTGGAAGAATCAGTGCCAGCTGCCACTGAGAGATTCTGCAGGAGACCATCCCGGGCAGCAGTGTGCTGTGGGTGCCTGAAGCATATCTCTGGGCTGGTCTGTCAAGAAGCTTGTGGAGTCTTGAAGGCCTCTTGGAGATTATGATCTGGGCTGCAGCTGTCAACCTGAGTTTGCTTGGTGGAAGGTACTGCCTGCCTTGGCTGTGGTCTGCTGCGTGGATTTGGAGGTTAAAGCCTTTCATAGGCTGCATGTGTATCTTTTCTTCTTGACTGCAGCGAGCAGGCCTGAAAATCCATGGTGGGCCAACTTCTTTTGCCTGGTCTGTTGTCAGCAGGTAGTTCACTGTCATTTAAGTGCAGGTGATTAGGCACAGTCTTGCCCTTAGCACTGCTCAGTGCAGTTTACCGAGAGGTGTCCTGTGATACAGGCAGAGCTGTGCTGGAGGTGATTCAGCCTGGTTTAGTGTGACAGACTCTACAAAATTGCAGGTGACTCCCAAATGGCTTCCTTAAACAACCTGGGAAGCTATCTTCTCTCTGCACAGCTGGAGGCCACTGCTCCTCCCTCTGCTTTGACCTGTAGATGCTCGCCTGTCCTTCCTCCTTGTCCTGCTGTGTCTGTCTGGCTGCCTCCTGGACCCTAGGTGGTGGTACTCTGGTGCCACACCAGTAGGGGCATCTAAAGGGAAGGGCTGCTGAGCCCTTCCCACACTTTAACTGAACTTGACTGTGACTGATCACTAATATGGTTTCTAACCCAGGTGTGAAACTAGGCTGAGGGTGGGGTAAGGATGCGAGTGCTTTGAGGGTTATTCCAGCAGCTTTGCTACTGCATTTGCTGTGCTGTGTACTCAAGGAGGCTATTATCTGCATCAGAAGCTTGAATAAGGACCTCAGCAGCTTTTGGAGTAATGCATCCAGGCAAAAAGGTGTTGACAAAGTCTGTTGATTAAAAACCTATAGTTTCATAGGTTGCTTTTCACCAGATGGGGAGCCTGTGAATTTAATGCATTGGTATCCTGCCCAGGATGGGCTGTGAGGCTGATTCTAATGCAAAAGAGCTGCTGTGGTTGCTAGCAAAGTTGAAACATTTGTGTGACTCTGCAAGTACCAAAGTCTTGTAGAGGTTTGAACAGGTTTATTGACAGATTAGGCAAAAAATCCTCCTACTGAGTCAGGATAGTGTTTAGTATGACCTGTTGTGAGCAATCTAGGATTAAGAAGAATGCATTTTCATTCATTGTTTTCTTCTTATTTTATCTCTCCAGATGAACACAATGACGTACAGAAAAAGACCTTTACAAAATGGATAAATGCACGTTTTTCCAAGGTAATGTTGGGTTGAAAGTACTACTTTATTTTGTTTGGTTCACTGTTTAGAACAATATTAGTTAAATATACTTTGCTCTTACTCTCATAGAATACTGCTAGTAAAATGTGTCAAAATGTGTGATGAAAACATACTGTAATATTTGTTCCCTCTCTGTTTCCCCGTGCCCATAAGCATTTGATACTTCATGTTTTAAGAAAGCATGAGAGATTCTATTTGTTAATATATTAAAATACAGTTATTTGCATGATGGTGTCTGTTTGGGTTTTGGTCCTCTTACTTCATACAGTTTATCCTACATGCAGTTTTGAGTGCATTACAGCAGGTCTTGAACCTTAGTCGCTATGTTTATTCTTAGTGCTGTGGAGTCAGCTTTACTCATCCAAAATACTCTGCAAACCTCCAGTTGAAGCCACCTGGTGTTGCTACTTGAGTCTTGACTGTGAAATTTTGTATAATTACTTGCTCACTTTGAATTTTCCTTAGCTCTTATGCTGTATGTTTCTTGTTTTAATTATCTTTACTGACTTGAAACTTACTGAGGATCTTGTTTTGTGTTTTGGGATGAGAAAGGAAGCAGTGGTTGCTTTGGGATGCTATTTAAAGCCTGCTTTTTATGCTGTTCTGCTGATAGTGAAAAATGACACTTTGCCCAGGAGTGCGGTGGCTGTGGGAAGGACTGTATGAGGAACCTGGGGTGTTATCAGAGAAAACTCATGGGTTTTTTTTCTAGCCAGTATGGTGCTGCAAGTGGGATAACTACTAGTTTTCACTCTGTTAATGAAAAGGGGCATGCATGTGAAATCTTGAAAGTAGATAGAAATATAGAAGGAAGGGTGTGCGCGTGTGTGCGGAGGGTTGGTTTGTTTTCTTTAAATAAAACGACGACAGTGCTATAGCAATGAATGGCTGCCTCTGGAGCGCTGTCCTTCTGAAGTTCTTGGTGAGCAGAGTAAGAAATATTTACCTTCCATCCCTTCCTGTGCAACAGGACACTGCGCAATGCAAGGCTTGTGGCCTTGGTTGATTCACTTTGGCTTAGGTTTGTTTTGGTTGTAAGCTGATATCGTGGACTCTTCATCCAATGCATCCTTGACTAGTTTGCTCTGTAGGGGAGGAGTGTGTTTGTGTAACTGGTTGCTCTATGCTCTGCTTTTGACTGCTGCCAAGAGGAAAGATGGTCCTGTGGAAGGAGGGTTAGGCGGGCAGGATCATGTAAGGTGTGAAAACATGGTGAAAAAAGAAGGCCTGTTTGTAGAGACTTACCCTGGTATAAAGATGGCATGAACACAGAAATGACAGTGATACTGTGAATGTGGTATGTGACTTGTTTGTATGTTATGGACATTGTATTGAAATAGGTAAAATTGGTTTCAGTCCTTATACTTTTACACCCATAGATATATTTTATAAAGTGGCTTTTCCTTTTATACTATGTATTCAGACAGATGCTGCTTAGCTCCTGGATTTCTCTGCCACAGGGTATGGCCAGATACTCATTGGATTTGAAGTAACTCTGTAACTTCATGGCCCATGAAACTACCCGAAGCTATGAAAGCCATGTTAATGATTAGAGAGACTCGTATAAAAGGACATACTCCTGACTACTGCATGTCCAATTCAAACTTGAGCATGGCTACTTTGCCATGACAAGACGCAGATTTATGATGACTGGCATGTTCAGTTTGCAAGGAAATTGTTGGTGTTAAGTAGAAATCACCTCATGTAAGAAAGTCTAGTTTCAACTGTGCCTTGAAAATGCAAAGAGACTGATTTCAGTCTTACTGAAGTTTTTGCATTTACCAAGTCATTTGAGTGGTTTAATATTCCTTTTCTGTGAACTAGATTGATTCAGCTGCTTAGTAGGATAGGGAGATTTTAGAGGCTGAGTAAATGTAATCTGACTGACATCTCAGAAAACAAAATGGTAACTGAGGAATTTTGTATGGAATTGCAAACTTCCCTCCAAGAATTTTACTTGTCGTTCCACATTAATTACATTGTAGTTGCCTTTCGTTTAAACACATAAATAAAAAGTAAACAGCAGAGCCTCTGTAAACTAGTTTGGCATACAAAAAATCCTGAAATTGCAGTTGCATAATGCCCTCAAAATTGCTGAACTTGATTTAAATCAATTCAATAGGCTATTACAAAGGATCTATAAAGCGAGCAATGTCTTTTACTTCTCTCATCTGAGAACAGGTAGATAAGCAAAACAGAGTAAGCCTCTCAAGTATGCTGTGCAGTGCCTGTATCTGCTTTGGGCACCTATTCAGTGAGATATAAGTTCTTGCTCCAGTTCACAGTACAGTAACTTTCATGTTTGTGCTCTTCATTTGAACTGTGCTAGAACAAAATGCATCTCATTTGCACATATTTTTGAAATGAAGGCACAAGCACATTTAAAGCAGATTGAGTCTTAAGGTCAATAAATGTACTCAGCCAAGCCTCAGTGCTTGCTGTAGAAATCTTTACCTTAGCAGAGCCATACACACTATACCTCACAAGCCTATGATGGTTGTGTAGTAAGGATATTTTGTTAAAGGGAATAAAAATTGTTAGACAAATAGTCTATTTTACCAAGCTTTAGCCAATAGGGAAGTTTGCATTCAAATAAATATTGATACAGAGCATTCCAGCATATCTTTATATTAAGCCATGTGATGTTTTTCCTTATTATATGTTTTTCTATTGCTCTGTCCAGTCTAATTTCAAGAGTCAGATTTAGCTATTTCCCTGTGGTATAGCCTACCAATTAAGGCATCTAGTTGTATGGATAGTTGATGTATGCTCTTCAAACACTGTAAAATTGTGTTTTCTATCCTTTTTTCTATCCCTTTCTATCCTTTTTTTTGTTAATACTTAACAGTTTGTAAGTATTAATGGATATATTTTCAGAACACCTTTCTGCAATGCAAGACTACTGTCTTCTGTGCTTACAGCCACTGCAAATAAAGGTAAATATCAAAAGTAGCTACTAATTTTGAGTGCCCAGTCTGAGACTTTGGTTAGATTATCCAGAGGATTTAACATTTCTGTAATATGTTCATATAAACCAGAGCTCTTGTTGAGTCTTATGACAGAGCTCAGAGGGTTCATCTCTTCTGCAGACTCAAGCAAACCATCTAAAATATCTAGTAGGTTTTCAGATGGAGCTTGATCAGCATAGAGAAGGCACTTCAAGAAGATGGTGCCCATGTCAGCAAGGACTGGGCTTAATGATCTAGAGAAATCTCTTAATCTGGCACACAGTTAGTGATTACCTGTAGAATTATGCTTTAAATTATTCTGATTAGTTACAGGGGAACTCTTAGTTAAAAGTAGAGTTTGAATTCACATCCACAGGGTAATAGACAAAGCAGAAACGTTTAATGCCGCCTTCGCTTCAGTCTTCAACACCGATGATGGGCTCTGGCACCCCTGGAGCCCTGGGCTAGAGATCCATGACTGTGAGAACAGTACACTCCCAACCGACCCCGAACTTGTGCGGGATCTGCTGCTCCAGCTGGATCCCTGTAAGTCGATGGGGCCCAATGGGATCCATCCCAGGGTTCTTAAAGAGCTGGCTGAGGTCATAGCGAGACCTCTCAATGATTTTTCCAATGCTCCTGGGAATCTGGAGAGCTCCTGGTTGACTGGAAGCTGGCAAAAGTCCCAATCTTCAAGAAGGGCAACAGGGATGAGCCTGGTAACTACAGGTCTGTCAGTCTTACGTCTGTGCCTGGCAAAATTATGGAGAAGATTATTCTGGGAGTTATTGAAAAACACCTGAAAGACAACGCAGTCATTGGTCCCAGCCAGCACGGGTTCACGAGGGGAAAGTCCTGCCTAACTAACTTAATTTCTTTCTATGACAAGGTTACCCACCTAGTGGACCAAGGGAAGCCAGCCGATGTAACCTTTTTGGATTTCAGTAAAGCCTTCGATACTGTCTCTCACAGTATCCTCCTGGACAGAATGTCCAGCATACAGCTGGATAAACACATAATGCGATGGGTGAGCAATTGGCTGATGGGTCGGGCTCAAAGGGTTATAGCAAATGGGGCTACATCAGGCTGGTGACCGGTCACCAGCAGGGTTCCGCAGGGATCCATCTTGGGGCCAGTGCTCTTTGATATTTTCATAAATGACTTGGGTGCAGGACTCGAAGGATTACTATCAAAGTTTGCCAATGGCACAAAATTGGGAGGAGCTGTGGACACTCTCGAGGGCAGAGAGGCCCTGCAGAGAGATCTGGACGAATTAGAGAGCTGGGCAATCACCAACCGTATGGAGTTTAACAAGGGCAAGTGCGGGATTTTGCACCTGGGACATGGCAACCCTGGATGTACCTACAGACTGGGGAATGAGAGGCTGGAGAGCAGCCCCGTGGAGAAGGATCTGGGGGTTCTGGTCGACAGCATGCTGAACATGAGCCAACGGTGCGCCCTGTCAGCCAAGAGGGTGAACCGTGTCCTGGGGTGCATTGCTAGCTGGTTGACGGAAGTGATTGTCCCGCTCTACTCTGCACTGGTGCGGCCTCACCTTGAGTACTGTGTGCAGTTTTGGGTGCCACAGTGTAAAAAGGATACGAAGCTACTAGAAGAGTGTCCAGAGGAGAGCTATGAAGATGGTGAAGGGTTTAGAGGGGAAGCCATATGAGGAGTGGCTGAACTCACTTGGTCTGTTCAGCCTGGAGAAGAGGAGACTGAGGGGAGACCTCATCGCGGTCTACAGCTTCCTCACAAGGGGAGGAGGAGGGGCAGGTGCCGATCTCTTCTCCCTGGCGACCAGTGACAGGACCCAAGGGAATGGCAGGAAGATGTGCCAGGGGAGGTTTAGGTTGGATATTAGGAAAAGGTTCTTCACGCAGAGGGTGGTGGAGCACTGGAACAGGCTCCCCAGGGAGGTAGTCATGGTGCCCAGCCTGACAACATTCAAGGAGTGTTTGGACAATGCTCTCAAACACATGGTGTGAATTTTGAGGTTGTCCTGTACGGGGTCAGGAGTTGGACACGATGATCCTTGTGGGTCCCTTCCAACTCAGGAGATTCTTTGATTCTGTGAACTTACTGCTTCATTAATCATATGTTATTTGTTACACATAGGTAAAAGGGGAGTGAACAAAGATTTTGCAATCAACCCTAGTTTTGACTTTTCCAGACTTCTAAATAGTTTCAATCTGTATCTATTTGCATGGCATATCAGCAGGCCTGGGACTTTTAGATCCATCACACAGACCTCTGACACTTCAGCTGATAATTACATAGCATAGTGGCTGGACACTCACACAACTCTAGAAGTTTTCTAGAAGACTTGGTAGGCATGTTGAGGGATTCAGGAGTCTTGTGTCCCACTTTAGACCCTGCATGTACAGTGTTTTTTCTGCCCTGTTTTCTTTACTTTACTCCTACTTTTGACCCTGTTTCCTCTCCCCCTCTCGTGTCAGAAAGCTTGCCTACCCTGGCAAATCTGGAGTTTTGATCACCCTGCTTATTTCATTCCCACTTCTGTCTTTGTGACTTAGTTGCTTACCCAGCAAGACCCAGTTTTTCTTGTCAAAGCTCCAGACCTGCTGTCTGTCCTTCCTTTCCCCGTCTCCCACTCTACATCTCCTCACCTTCCCAGCCCTTACAGGATTTGACGGTTGTGCAGTCAGTCCTATTTTTGCATCTCTCTTTGTCTAAGCAGTCCTAGCCTTGCCTTCTTTTTATCTCCTTGCAGGAGTCAGTCTTTGCTGGCTTTCGTGTTCCCATTTTCTAAGGTATGCCTTTTCCAAGTTTACTTTCAGATTGGTTACTCTTCTCTTCTGGTATTCCTGAACTTGGCAGGTAGGACCCAAAGTCAACACAAGAAACACGATGCCGTAACTCTTAATTTAGACCCATCGAGTCAGATCTGTCACAGCCTGTCAGAGCTTAGTGCTGTCACTCTAGAGGAAGTTCACAGATCCAGCACGGGCAAACTTTCCTTTTCCCCAGAGAATCGTGTCTTCATTACATTTGGGAAGTTTTTCCATAGGGATGGCAGAAACACTTTATTGCTAGGAAGGCTGTGCTCTGCAAAAAGAACGTAAAACCCCAGAGATGCTTGTGGTATTCGGTGAAAAGGACACTGGATTTCCGTCGTGTCATGTGTTCCTGTGTCGTCCCCCCGCCCCTGCCGCAGGATGGCTGTTGAATGGGAGCCAGCTGGGGGCATTGTTCCAAGGTGTTGGGAACTGCATTCAAAACCCTTGCATGCCAGAGAGCTTCCCTTTTTTTGTCACGTACTCCCATCTCTTTCCAATCCAAGCTCTCAATTTCATTCTTCTTATATATGTAACACTGTATGTCTTATTTCTGCATTTGCAGCATTCTTGTTGCATGTGTTTCTGTGATCCTGATCCTCCAGGTCCTGTGCTGGTACCCTGACATCTCCATTGGCCAGCAGCTGCAGTACTGGCAGGGCTTGGAGCATGGACCTGCCAGTGTGGGTAAAGCCGGACCTCCAATATTTTTACAGCATCTTAAGCTCTTTCCTGCTCTGCGGTCTTCCAAAATGTGTTTCAGTTTAGGATTAAAGAGCAAAGAAGAAGCTGAGGTGCAGCTTGGGAGCAGACTGCATCCTCCAGGGCTGAGCTCTAGGTTAGCCTGCAAGAGGGCAAATGCTCAGTGCTGGGGCTCCTGTGCGTTTCCTCTCCTGGGCTCTGATGGGTCCCCTCCCCTGCAAGGACACCAAATAAAGATGTGAAAGACAAGGCAGTAGGCAAACTGGTGAGCTGTACTTGGAGTGTTTTGCGTTGTGATGGCCTTATATGCATCTTAAAATTAAAACAGTCCCTCCCCTATTATACCAGGCATTAATTCATTTGCTAAATGCAAAGTGTTATCTAACTTTCTGGGTGGTGTGCTGTATAGATCTTTTCCACTGCTTTTGCTCCTTAATTTTCTCCTTTCCTCTAAGGGTTGTTTTACCATAATAGTAAATGTCAGACCCCATATTTCAGAAGACGTTTTGCTGCTTCACTGCTGACTCTTAGCAAATGTGATAAATCTTTTTAAAGACAGAAGCATACCTATTTAAGATAATTAATTTCACATGACCTGAGATACCTGAGGCCAAAGACACTTCAGAAGAGATTTTTTTGGGGAAGGAGAATTATAGAGTTTAATGTATTAGTCATGTAAGAAGAGAGATCAAAAAGATTAATTAGGCAATTTTATCTGTCCAAGATGTCCTAAGATGGTCTGTAGCCCATTTTCCAGTTTGGTTTTTGTGGCGCAAGCAAGGAAATACTCTACTACTGGTATTTTCCAGTCTAATTGCTCCTGCTGTTTTCCACTGCTGTAAAACGTAACCTCACTCAAAGATAGCCAAAGCTTATAAAAAATTTGGCCTTAACCTGAGGAACAACCTGGGTGGAAAAGAATTAATGTTTGTATGAACTGGCCTTGAAAAAACTCAATTTTTAGTCTGTATTTTTTTTCCTTAACTGGATTACTTAGTCCCTCCGTCTGAGAAGAGGTCAAATAGGATGTGAATTAAAGAAGATGCAGGAAAAT
Organism: Fregata magnificens; assembly: GCA_013389945.1. Lineage (NCBI taxonomy): Eukaryota > Metazoa > Chordata > Aves > Suliformes > Fregatidae > Fregata > Fregata magnificens. The sequence continues at coordinate 63,702 of WAAD01026667.1, read as the reverse complement.
AAATCTTTTCTCTAATAGGTTATGAGATATGGTAAGGATGACTATAGCATAAAAGCAATAATACATAGCATTTCACGATCTCTCCCAGATTTAGCTATAGCATGAGAATTGCCAGTTTTCTGCCCTCCTCTCAACTGCTGCTGTTTTCTGCTCTAGGAACAGGGTGTGGGCAGAGTCTCCCTTGTTGGACTTCAAGGTTTGGTATAGTAATATGGACTGTAATTACTGGTGACTTTGGTTAATGCTCTAGGCTTTGGGATGGAGTTTGACTCCGATTCATGGTCTCAGTTATCACCAGTTATTGGGGTGTTTGTGTATTTGTGTTTTTATGACCTTCGCAGGCACTAGAGTTGAACCTGGTAGAGGCACTGAAGCAAATCTGTCCCTTTACCTGTTAATCACTAATGAGGACAATAGTCAACCTGGTCAGCAGGATTTTTTTTTTTTAAGGAACCAAGTTACAATCTGAGGTTAGCTGGCTTTAAAAAAAAAGAAGGGGGGGGTGGGTAGAAAGAGATAACCTTCCCGTCTTGCAGGAGAAATAACTGACAGTGATAAGAAGTGTGGTCCCAACTGCCCCTGCTGGTAATGATACGTAATGAGGCTTAATTGCAAGCTGAGGTTAGTGCTGTTACATTAAACATATTATAACAACATAAGCTTATGTAAATGCATTAATAGATGCACTGGGGAGAAAAAAAAGACCTACAGAGAGTTGCTGATGCCTTGTGTTTGTTTTGCTGCCTTGCTATGTCTAATATTTACCTTTATATGTTTTTCCCTCCTCCTATCATGTTGTCAATCAAGTATTTCAGGTGTTCTGTGGATTGAGCTATCTTTTAGCTTTTCTGCTTTGCTCTTACTTAAACTCATCTCTGTCATCTAGTAGAATCAAACTTCCTAGTATATCTCACTGGTGAGTCTTTTTTTTTTTTTTCCCCTGTTAGTCTGGAGTTTTAAAGAGCTATTTAGTTGCTTGTAATTATTTTTAAGCACCAGTAGTGATATATAATTCGGTATATAAGGTGTTTTTCTCCTGTGATTGTAACTATTTATTTATTACTTTGTATTTGAATTCTAGTTTTGGTACTAGTGTCACATAGAGATGCCACAACTACTCAGGCATATTCAGCATAGAGTAGAGCATACTCAACTAAAATACATCTGTCACAGTACAGCTAGTAGTTATGTATGCTCTCCTAAAACTCCTGCATGTCAGTGGAAGGAGAATGGAAAAAAAGTATCACGTTTTAATAAAAATACTTCTGTAAACAATGACTGTAGTCCTAAATTAGAAATTGGCAAAATTATTTCTTGACATAGTTGTTTACTTTTTGCAATGACCTTTTTGCTTTCTGAATTGTTTCCCACATTGAGTTCCCATGTACTGGCCCTATGATGTAGCAGCACTTGACATGTTTCTTACTCTGTATTGGTCATGATAAAGTGTAGTTCATACTCCTTGTGTTGTTTGTAATAGAGTTTAAACTTAAGTAGGTGGTTACCATGAGTTCCCTAGGAATGTACTTAAACATTACGAATGGTTCATGTTCTAGTTTAGGTGCTGAACTTGTTCAATATTTCCCCCTTCTCAAGAAAAAGGGGAAAGGGGTCTTTGCAGCTCTACTACTCTATTGACCTATTTACTGAGCATCTTATTAGATGTTAAAATAGTCATTTGTTGGTTAAAAATAATTAATGAAAACCAACTCTGACCTTCATATAAGTGACATTGGAAGATCAAGAGACTCTGATGGAAATCAAGATGTACTGCTTCCTATATCCTTTCAGGGTGTTTTGGTGTTTGAGGGGGCAGATGATCTAAACGGCAACTAGGGCTTTTCCCAGCACTGCTCTGAGCAGCCAGAACTCGTCTGCTGCGTTTTCTTGGTGGCTGGTGAAGGTCATATGTATGCTTTTGCAATACGTGTTACTTCCGTGGTGACAGCTAGTGTGCATTGCTGCGAAACTGAGAGGACCTTTCATCCTGGTTTTAATGTTGTCACTAGGAGGTCTGAATCAGTATCACTGAGGAGGATGTGAAATAGAGGTGTCTTATCTCTTACTTTCAAATATCTTTGGCATTCATTTGTTGGAAAAGAGTTAGGTTTAATAATATACCTTCAATAATTATTGATTTAAAGAACATGTAAATTCTCTGCTGCACATAACTATGATGCCATAAGAGAAAACTGCATGTTTCTAGTTAAACAACTAGATGGACATTAAAATTTCTTAGTGGTTAACTTTGCATATGATTTCATGTTCAAGAACAATATACAAAGAGCATAAATAGTTGTGATAAAATGATAGATAATAGCTTGTGTTAAAAAAATGAGGCTTTGTCTTACTGAGAATTTGTGTCTCCCTTTAATTCTCTATAACTTGACTCAATTTGATACAGTTCCCCATTAGTAATAAAGGGACAGTTAAGAATGTTCTACTGTAAAATATATTCCAGGAAGATTGCTGTCTTGCAGCTTGTGTGTGGCTTCAGTAGAACAAACTGTAAATGTTGATGGCTGGTCTTCCTACTGTTGGTAGCACTGGATGACTCTTAAAAAAATCTGGTCCGGATTTTGTTTATATCTCCCTCTAGTTCCTGGGAACGCTTTCTGGCAAAGAGAAGGGATGATTTCTGCACAGTCATATTGGCTGGCCTGGATGACACTTCTTTGCAAGTAATCCTAGACGCACACAAGGAAGTGTGAATCATCCTCTTAAACATGATCCAGGTAGAGGGGCTGAAAGACAGCCAACGGGCATGTGAGGGCTGCTGCTGCGAGGAGGAGATGACTGTGCGTGGGCCCTCCTTCTCAGAGGGTGCTGGTGTCTTGCTGGAACATGCAAAGCCGATGCCCGTAGTGTCTGCTCTTGCCACGTATGGCTAACATCTGGTCTCCAGCTCAAAGATCATTCAGAAACTGCTGCTGCCCAGTGAGAGATGAATCAACAGAAAAAGTGTTTTCTGCTGTGGATAACTAGCAAAAGTTCTTTCTTTGTCTCCACACCCCTTTCCCCCCCCCACCCTTCCCGCCTCGTGTTAGTACAAAGGCTGGCACCAGAATGTTCGTTGGAATAAATGTAATGCGGTGGATCTGGTTCTGATCCTTGTGGTGGATAGTGGTGCATGAGTCCCGTGGTGGATAACAAATGTGCCACCATGCAGAGTTTATAAGAGCACAAGCAGACCTGGCCTCAGATTATGTGCTGTCTCCAGCTTTTGTTTCTCTTACTTTCCTTTCTCTTGCTCTGCCTTCCTTTCCCTTTCCTCTTCCCTCTTTCTCTTTCCCTTACACCTGTTTCAATGAAGCAGCTCCTTTCCTGCTGTCAGTGCCAGTTTAAAGCACTGGGGAATGAACTTGGCCTCTTTCTAAGTTAAGTCTGTTAATTATGCTCTTTCGTCTGTCTTATCAAGCCCTTGTCTCTACTACAGCAGCTCTGTGTGTTCAGCTCTGCTGGCAAAGCCCTCTCGGGCAGGCTGAGGGAAAGAGGTTTCTGCCACTTCTTTTTTGCTGTTGCAGCAAACATAAGCAAAGCTGAGAAAAACTACCTTCTGTTAACTGATAAGCGTTCAGTGAGGGGGATGTGAATGCTTTAAACCCTGAACCGGCACAGTTCTCCTGGTACGTGGTGTGTCCCTGCCTGTCCTTTATACTAGCTTTGTAGTATAAACTGGACCCTATTTTGTCTTTGAGAAAGGACCTATTATCTGCCTCGTATTTGTACAGCGCTTAGTGCAATGTAGGCTGCTCCTTAAGTACTTACCAATGCAACCGTGACTAGCAATTTGCCCTTGCTGAAGGGCTCAGTGTGGTTTGTCACTGTCAGCCTTATAAGGCAAATACTTAAATTTCTTGATTCATTATGCTCAGTGATGGACTGCTTCTCCTTACAGGATGCTGGTGGAGGCTGAACTGCAGTCTTTAAGTGTGTAGAAAGTAAGTAAAATATTGTTGGTTCTGAAAAGGAGAAATTTAGATGGGCTTAGCATGCTGCATATCAGGCAGAACTCTACGGAGAGATATATACTTTTTATATACTGCAGATACATATATTTATTTGTGTGTGTATATATATATTTGTGCATACAGACATTTTCAGAAGGCCAGATTGCTTTCTGGAGGTTAGGAGTGAGCGGTATGGGTACGGGCAGGGATGGTGGGGGAGGCAATCTGCAGAGCCCCATGCCTTACGCTGTAGGTGGGAGAGGACTTCTGCCCTCCCCCAGAGCCCTAGCTCTTGCGGCAGCATGCCAGTCTGCCCCAGCACGGAGCTAGTCCCAGGGCTGCCTGCTCCACCCCAGTGCAGCTCAGGGCAGTGCTGTCTGTATGGGGCCTGTCTTGTGCCCCTGTGGTGGGTCAGAGTCAGGCCTTGGAGTGCTCCTGGCCCCACTGGTTTGGATTAGGCTCCCTGACTAGAAGCAAAGGTCCAGCCTTAGTGGTTGTGTGTTGTGGCTCCGAGATTGCCTCTGCGCTGTCACAGCAGCCTCCCCCAGTAGGCTCAGTGGTGAGCCCTATGTGCAAAGAGAATGGAGCTCTACGTACGTTTTCTCCCAGGGAGATAGTGGTGATGGCAGTGGCCTGGCCTGGCTCTAGACTGGCCCGTACCTGGCATAGGAGGGCATGTGTAGCTGTCCTGCCAGCATTGCCCCAGAGCTATTCCTTGTCTTCTCTTGGGAAATGGATGTAGGGGACCATCCCTTGGGCTGCCATTTTATAAAACTATTTTCCAGATCCTTTCTAAGCTTAATAAGCTTTACAAGTCATACAGCTGTCAGAAGTTGGGACAGATAGCTGTTCTTTCTGAAGAAGGAAAGTAAAAGACTTCCTGAAGCACAGCAGGTTGCTATCCAACTGCATCGCAGGAAAGCCGGGCAGGATCTAGCAGTGCTGGGCACTGGAGGACAGAGCAGTGATGTTCCCGATTGCAGACCGTGTGGCTCAGATAGCGGATCCTGTGTGGAAATGTGCATCTAGGTGTGAGGAAAATGCACAAGTGGAAAGAGGCAGTGTGAGCAGAGGCGGGTGCAGCATGCACAGTCTCTGCTCCCATTGCGACAGCAGCGTTGTGGGCTGGCTCTGTGCCCTAATGGGACAGCTGGGGCTGCCTGGGTGGCCGCTGCCACCAGGTGTCTGCATGTCCCTCAGGTGGGCGTGGGAAGCTGGAGGAGCAGGTTTTCAGCCTCCCTGACAGGTGTGCTACAGTGGAGGTGGCGATGGGCTTGGCAGGGTGGGTGCTATAGCCCTTTCTTAGCCAACTTCAGTCGCCCTGCACTTGTGGAAGTGCTTCCTGTGAACTGGGTTCCATCCCATAGAGGATGTTTTGCTAGACTTCACTGAATACAGAGGCTTTGCATGTTGCTGTGTCTCTGTTTTGAGGATAGTGCATGCTTTAATAAGCCAGGAAGGAGTAGCTTAGATTGCAGAAATAATTTAGTACTCTTCTGCTGACTCTTTAAACTGACAGCGAGACATGGTGCTCTGATGGCAGTGAAATGGAAAAACGGTTCTTCTGAGAAAGCGAATCTGAATTACTTCCACCATGACAGCAGGGCATGTTGCATAGGGCTGGAATGTACCGTGACCCGTCCAAACGAATGACTGGAAAACAGGAAGTCATTCAGCTTGTTTTCATGCATGTGAAGTGAGGGAATGGGAAACAAAGAAAGAAGGCTGTATGCTCTCAAAACCCTTGTTGCACTGTGTTAAATGAGGCATCTTTCTGCTTTTTTAGCAGATCCAAATTATTATTATTTTTTTTTTATTTCTGGACCTAAGGCAACAAATTTATTGAGGATATATAGCTGTAGCATTCTCAGTTTTGGTGTTAGTCTGTTATACATGTGTGCATTGTTTTAATTATAATTATAACTGATTATATAATTATAAAGGCCTTACTTTTGTAAGGCCTTTGACACTGTCTCCCACAACATCCTTGTCACTAAATTGGAGAGATATGAGTTTGAATGGACTGTTAAATGGATAAGGAATTGGCTGGATGGCTGCATCCAAAGAGTTGCCGTCAACGGCTCAGTGTCCAAATGGAGATCAGTAACAAGTGGTATCCCTCGGGTCCGTATTGTGATCCATAGTGTTCAATATCTTCATCAATGGCATGCAGTGGCTTTGAGTGTGCCCTCAGCAAGTTTGCAGATTACACCACGCTGAGCAGTGCAGTTGATTCGCGAGAGGGAAAGGATGCCATCCAGAAGGACCTTGAGAGGCTTGAGGAATGGGCCTATGTGAACCTCATGAAGTTCAGCAAGGCCAAATACAAGGTGCTGCACCTGTGTCAGGCAGTTCCCAATATCAGCATGGACTGGGGGATGAAGGGATTGAGAGCAGCCCTGCGGAGAAGGACTTGGGGATACTGGTGGATGAAAAACTGGACATAAGACGGCGATGTGCGTTTGTAGCCCAGAAAGCCAACCATATCCTGGGCCACATAAAAAGAAGCCCTCATGCCCTTACCAACCTACTTTTAGTATCTTCTGTGTGGTGATGCAAACCAAATTTAAACCAAATTTTGACAGCATCTGGGGTAGTTACACTGTCAATCATCTCTTCCCATTATACACCATAAACTGTACAAGAAGCTTCCCTGCATCTGCTCTTGGGTATTCCTGTTCTCCTGCTCCAGCATGCTTTAAAGGTTGGTTAAGTTGCTACGCAGCAGCGAAGCATCTGAATAATCTCTGAAAAGTGCACATGCTAGGAGGAAAGCCTTGTCCCTTACTGTGCTGGAAAGGATATAGTTGAACTCAGAACTGGCAATATGTAATGGCAGAATGTTATCAAACGCTGATATTTAATGAATATTCCTATTTGGTATTCGTCTGACAAATACATAGCTTTCCACACACTTTACCTAAGTATGTGTCAACATGTGTATATACACGTTTTCAAGCATGACTTGTAAAAGTAATTGGAGAAGAAATTTTTCAGAAAAATTAATTGCAATTCATTGCAAAACTAATTTAATATCAGACACTGGGGCTAGCATCTGTGTATTTTAAGAAGTGACCTTAGTTATACGACCATTCTCACCACTGTTTAGCTGGTTGATACTATGAGTTATATTTAGGTATGTTTCTGTACAGGAGATTAAAATATGGCTCTGCAGCTATTCAACTCTGATTTCTTGTGAATAGTTTTAGTAGTATCTAATCTAATTAAAATGGACATTTAAGGAAAACCCTTATGAATTTTGGGGAAAAACAGATATTTGCCAGAAAATGGGGTTCAGTGGGTAGTTCAGCTCTCTTTTTCTGATTTGTTAGCCATCATTTGGCAATTACTAGCAGCTACCAGGGCAGGAGGACGTAAGTGGACGTGGAGGAGATCTATGTCAGCTAATTCACATCATGTAAGATGGGGCTGTGAGAGCCTTCTTTCTGAAGAGCGATGTTATCAAGCCAAGGTGATAGCAAAAGGCAATATTGGAGTTTTAGGTAATTTTAGAAAATATTTTTCTTCTCAAATTGGCACTTCAAAGGGACACCAAAAGCAGTAGCTTAATTGATCTCCTGGCAGCCAGCAGATGAATATATTACAAAGCAAATGCACTAACTTAGTTGCTGGCTGCCTGTGTCTTCTCCCCCTGCCCTGTAGCACTTTCCCACGTTAACTTTCTTAGGGTCCAAGAAGAAATAAGATTAAAAGGGAGCATGGAAAAGGTTAACATGATTCTGCTGTCATCTACCACCATTCTTGTACAGGGTCGCTCCACCCCCAAAGAAAATGAGCATTAGAAATGTATGATTTAGAGTAGCTCTGAGTTTCGCATTTTGCTTCTATTTCCAAGGTGGAGAAAATGATTCATTTGTTTCGATATATGTTATATCTTTTGATCTACTAGTCTGTGTAGAGGAGCAGCAGGTCCTTACACAGGGCTCAATTCCAAGTCCTTTTTTGTTTTGTCTTTTTTTTAAATCTGAGAGAATTTGTCCCAATAGCTTCTTTCTGAAAAGCCTCAGTTTATTCCTCCTTTAGATGCAGCCAGACCAAAGCATTCTTTCTCAAATGACTCCTCAAACTTGCCAAGATTTTTTGTTGCCATCTTTGCGTGTTAACATATCTACCCTAATGTGAGCGAGGATGCGCTGATTTGGTTTCTCAGTACTAGGCTGCTAATGCACAGAACCACAGAGATGGGGAAGGAAAAAAACCACAGAAGAAGGGAAGGGTACCTTCCTGATCATTGTCACAGTCCCCTAGCTTTTATTTACTACATTCAGTACCAAATAAGAGTGAATTGAAAGATAAAAAGGAAAAAGTACTTTTTTCAGGGAAGTTCTGCTTAAACACTATTTTTATTACTGCTTTTGTTTCTTCTGCAGAGTGGGAAGCCCCCAGTTAAGGACATGTTCACAGATCTGAAAGATGGAAGGAAGCTTTTGGACCTTTTGGAGGGTCTGACAGGGAAACCTCTGGTAAGAGAAATGTGTATGTGTAGTATAACTACTTATTTAAAAACAAACAAACAAACAACAAAAAACCCCCAAACAAACAAAAAAAACCCCAAAACCCAAAAAACCCCCAAACCAACAACCCAACAAATAAACAAAACACACAAAACCCAAACTATGGCATGTGATTTTTTAAAAATTTTAATTTATTTAAAAAACTACTTTGGTTGTAGTGTGTACTTGCTCTCTCCAATTTCAGTGAAATTCCCATGAACTCCACTCATGGGATATAGAGTCAGGCTGAAGTTAGCTGTGTAACCCTCTCTTGATGGTTAACGCACTGTTTAGCAAAGCATGTAAAACCAGTGGTGTAATTCACATAGTGTATATTTTTAATAGACGTCTTTTAAAGGTCTGCTTCTGGATCATCTGGAAGAGCAGCCTTTAGCTGGATCCCTGTGGACTTTTTCTAATAAGCTCATGAAAGATCCCTTAAAGAAAAAAGAAAACAGCTAGTAGGCAATGCAAAAATCTGCATCTCCATTGAAAAATCTTTTGTGCTCTACAGGTAGGAAAGGGGTGAAAACTACTCAAGTCTTGTTTGGGAAAGTGTGTGTGTGGCTGAAAACTCTTCCCCTGTAACACTGATGCCTCTTCAGAAAGGTACGAGGCATGGTGACACCTGTGCCATCACTTGGGATTAAATTCTTGACTTCACTATTTATAATAAATCTCAAATTCATTTATTTACCTTATGAGGAACCTTCAGCCATTTAAAATTTCACCTTGCAAGCTTGCCTTGTTTTTTAAATAGATGCATTTCGCTAGTACTTCTAATGATTTGTGGTCTGATTTGAAGTATACTGAAGACAATAGGAGTTTTTTGGTTTCTAATTCTGTTGATTACCGTGTTCCAATTTCAACTCCATGCTCTTGTAGGATGATCATGTTCTGCCACAGGAGTTAAATTGCGGAGATTAAAAGCAAATGGAGTGGCAGGTATTGTCAAGAGTTGCAATGGGTTTTTTTTCCCTTGATATTAAAAGGAAGGGAAAGTCAGGAAGTGTAACTTCTTCCCAGTGTGCAAAGATTTAGCAGCCTTTCAGTGCCAGAAAAACAAATTGCTGCCTGTTCCCTCTTGGGAGCCAAAAAACTTGAACTGCTCTGGCGAATGTTCAAAACCCTCAGATTTTCCCCGGGAACTCCCACTTTGCTGTTGTATTGCCAGTTTATAGTTCTGCAGATGTTGGGAATAAAAATTCTGCACTTCCCAAAGATGAACTGAAACACATTTTGAATCCAAGGCCTGTCTTGTGCCTTGAAAACTGGTCAGAACATTATTCCTCAATTCATTTTGAAATTGTTGTAGATGATCTTGTTTGGTTTTTGTTCCTACTTAGCACACAAAAAAAAAATTAAAATCTTGAGAAAATTAAGGCAAATTTCCTGTTGTTTGCCCTATCATTTCTTTTGTTTGGTCTGTCAAGTTAATTCTGATGTGAACAGATTGTAACTTTTTATTTTCAGCCTAAAGAACGAGGTTCTACACGAGTCCATGCCTTAAATAATGTCAACCGGGTACTGCAAGTCTTGCATCAGAACAATGTGAGCATGTTTTTCCACAACTTTTTGATAGACTTTTTAATTTTTTCCTGTTTATAAATGAGTTCAAAATGCAGAGAATAAAGATTTTTGGTACCTAAAATGAGAATTCAGCAAGACAGGTAAACTGTTATCAGTTTTCCTTATCTGATGTAGAATTTCAGTGTCTGGCAATTTTGTGAAATCTTAAAATGCTAACTTAATAATGGTATTAGCTAAACTGTGTTTTGCTGAGATGTGTTCAGCTCCCAAAACAAAGGTGACTTGAGGCTCTGCTATGCATAGCTCATGCACCTGGCAGGACAAAAAACCCTAATTTCCAGTGATGATGCATAACTTGTGCAAAAATCTGTAAGGGTATGACAGGTTTTGTGTCTCTGTTTTTTGTGTCCTGCTCTCAAAATCCAGGAGGATCTTTCTATTGACATCTGTCAGCAATGTGTCAAATCTGTACTGAGTGTTTCTAATTTGGAGCTTTGGTAACTGATCAGAAGAACAAACCAACCCCAATCCTTCTTTAAGAAAAATAACAATAATAATTATTTGCTTTATTTTGGTCTTATGTTTTTACTGCCTGGAAGCCAGTAGTGCTGTAGTAAAGTGATTTTATTTCTCCCCTGAAGAACAATTCCTGATAAGCGTACTCTCTACAGTTCTATTTGCAAACGTCAGGGCACTAAAATAATTTAAGAACATTCTTGCAATAAAATACATCTAATGCAAAAAGGCACTGCTGACTGAAGAGTGATACGAACATGTTGTATAATACTGCAATTTCCTGTCCGTGTTGGTGGACCAGTGTCATATTTCTAGGAAGTAGCCAAAGTTAGTGGTGGGTTGTTTGGTTTTTTCTTCTTTGAGGTACTGTAAATATTGATTAACTTTTTTTCTAAGGATAAGTAATGAGTCTTTCCAGCTTGAAATTGACTTATTTTATGAAGATAATAAATGAAATAATATTGAATTACAATAATTAATTAGTCTTCCTTAAGCTGGCAGAATCTGGGTTTCTATAAGTAAACAGATGGTGTGTTAGCTGAAGGTTGTTAAGGTCACATATGTGATTTATACCTACTGCTTAACTTCATTAGAAAGTGTGTGTGCATTAAGATGAAGGGAGAAGGCATCCACTGAGAAGCAGTTGTGTTCTGTTGCCGGAGAGTTTGTGGGCTATACAATATTCATAACTTGTGAAATAATTGATAAAAGTGTTTAAAGATATATTGTAAGGATCAGACAAGCCTAGGGTGTAGATGTTCAACTGATCCTGTGAACCTTACCCGTCTGACGAGCAGAATGGTTTGAAGTAATGAATTTCAACTTTTTTGTTTTGTGGACCAAGTTTTTAAAAATAATAATAAAAAAAAATCCACTGGAAATCATTCCATATAGCCAATATTACTCTACTGTTGGCTTTCTTTTATTGATTATCTTTGCTGAAGTCTCAGTAGTCCACTCACCATCCTAGTGGATTGCTGGCTGCATCCTGCAAAGCATTGGTTTAGTTCAGAATCATTAAAATATAAAAATGGATGTGTGGAGTGTTTTCTTTTATGGATGGTGTAGATAGCAAGAGGAATGCATTATTATCATTATTATTGATGTGCGATTAAAAAATATGAAGTTTTTTGTTACCCATTCTCAGGAGTGTTTTTCTTCAATAACACGTAAAAAAAGCTCTTGCAATGTAATTGTTTTATTTTTGTGCCCCTGACCTTTAGTCTTGCTTTCTGCTCCTTGTGTTCTAGAGGGCTTTCCAGGGCGTTGTTTAATGATCTGCACTGGTGATTCTTTTGGCCTGTTTCTGCGTGTTTAATTTACAGTTATCTTAAAACATATGCCCGGAATTTGCAAAGAGTATTGCTGTAAGATTTTGTTCTAGCTGCTGTAAAACCTGGGAGAGGACAATCCACAAATCCACAAGCTGCCTTAGTACTTTGAAGTGTAATTTGTGGTTCCATGTTAATCTTGCAACACAGTTTTGATTTGATTCTCCTAACCAAGAGACCTATGGGGAACTGAAAATTGTCAAGATGATATCTGAAAGCAATGAGGCTACAAGTACACTTTGCAGAATTGCAGCTATTTGTGGTTGTGTGATAAGAGGAAAAATATTCATGGAATACCATTATATTCTTATATATCAGCAATATTCTCTAAAACAAAATGAAACTTTGTTCTTGTCTATTCTGTCATTGTAGGCTCCGTCTACTGAGAGCCAGAGCATGGGCTCGATTACTGTCCTGTGATTGTCTGTATTGTTTAATTGCTAGCCAGCTCCTTGGTGCATGTTTTGTCTCTATGACCAGTTCTGATGCCAAGCGATCCCCAGATACAGTTCTCAGAGTTAGTATAAGCTGGGAGGTGTTTCTGGTAGGCACTGTGGATAACACTGTTTTGGAGCAGGGGTGAGAGAGAGAAAAAAGCTTCCCTATTGAGGTGAAATGCACTGTGCCGCTTGCCCCCGGGGCTGGAGGATGTTCCTGGCTCAGGTTATTTACAAGAATGAAGCCCCACCATCTGCCCTGTGTGGGAGTGTGTTGCAGCAACTGCTGTATGTGTACATACACCCAGGGAGGTATTTGTCTCCTCTGCCATAGGCAGCTGTTCCTAGCCCAATTTCCATAGGCACGGTGGTGACTAATGCAGTGCACTGCTGTTGGTTCCCTCCAAAAGGTGGTTCAGAGTTAGTGCTGCTTTCTCTATATTGACTGAATGGAGACTTGATGCCCCAGTTCAGTTCAGGCTCTGAAGTAGCACCGAGTGAGTATCTGGCAGTGTGCTCTAAGCTTTGCTTCTTCTGGGGGCTGAATACTTGATGCAGGAGTGGGTAGCCGCTCCTGCCCTCTCGCTTGCTTAAAGTAATCTCCTTGTCTCTCTGTGTGTGTTATCTTTTGAATTATCTCAGTTAGACCATCACTGAGTCTGTATGGGGTCCTATGCATATAGGAAACTTGAAAATTTTATTTTTCCCTTGAGCTTTTGTTCTCCTTGTATAAACTTGTCCCATTTGGATGCTGGTTCATGCAAAAGACATGATTCTGTAATATCTCTAAATGTGTCTAGGAGCAGGACTGCTTGACTTTTTTTTTTCTTTTAAAATAGCAGATCCTTCATGTTTGCATTTCTATTGGTCAGTTTTGACTGCTGATATGCATCTGTATATTAGAAGAGAGGATAAAACTCTTCTAATGGAGTATCTTCTTTAGTACCATCTTTTGTCATGTTGTTTAAGCAGTTGTGACAAATTCAGATAGACAGTACTCTGTCATCTCTGGTTCCCTCTTTCTAACTACATTTCATTTCGGAGCGCTTGACAATACGTGGCTGGACAGCCAGGAATATGGGGTGGGGTTGCGTCTTGAAGCTGTGATAACAGTGTTTAATGTGGAGTTGATCTGACCTCTCCAGGTGGAATTGGTGAATATTGGAGGAACTGACATCGTTGATGGAAATCACAAGCTGACACTGGGGCTGCTGTGGAGCATTATCTTGCACTGGCAGGTGAGAGGCTGCTGTGAGATCTCTTCCTTTCTAGGAATCTGCTGGGATTCTCACAAACCTTTCTGGGGTTTTGGTGGCTTCTATTTTGGGCTGGTAAATAAAGGCAGGCCAGTGTTTGGTTTCTGAGCTCTGTCTATTGGCTGCCTCCTGTGACATGTATTCTCGTGTGTGCTCAGTTGTAATCAGTCTCTCAGTTTAGTTCCTGCTGCTGTTAATTGCAGAGAGGATTTTCAGGCTGAAGCATTGTATTTATATTCCTTCCTCAAGGCTTTTATGCACTTCTATTAGCAGGTGTTTTTTTACTCTCTAGGTAGCTGTGTTGGGCTTGCATTTTATGCTGCTCTGTAGGTTTGTTTCTCAGTCTCACAAATTGAATTGCTCCTGCTTCATCCAGGTACCTGGGAGCATCATTGAATTCACCTGTAGGGACTTTGGCGGATGCTTATGCATAGTACCCAAACAGCAACCTACTTTTTATTGGCTTAGCAGATACCCCCTTCTTGCAGAAGACCTGTGCAAGCTGTATTTTTGGGGTTTGCTTACTGGTGGAACCGCAGCACAAGGCAGTGAGAAATATTATACCCCACGCTTAGTGAAGGCAGCACTGAGGAGAGGGGGAGGATCTTAATGTAAGAGTAATGTGTCATTATTACATGAAGCATTACTGGTTCTTGTAATCAGTAGCATGCAAAGATGGCCTGAAGACTCCTATTCCCAAATTTCATGTGAGGAGTTAAGAGTTTGATTCATAGCTTTTCATGGGAAAGACCCTTTCATGATTTGTGAAATAGCTTGGTTCAAAGTTTTTGTAAGCAGGAAAAGTGGAGAACATGTCTGTAAGGTGTAGTTGCTGCTGTCTTGCAGGTGAAGGATGTCATGAAGAACATCATGTCAGATTTGCAGCAGACCAACAGTGAGAAGATCCTGCTGAGCTGGGTTCGGCAGTCCACGAGACCTTACAGTCAGGTCAATGTTCTGAACTTCACCACAAGTTGGGCAGATGGACTCGCCTTTAATGCTGTCATCCACAGACACAAGTAAGTAGCAAACAGCTTATCTTAGATCTAGTGAAGTAAGTAGCTTTTTTTCCCCGTGTCTTCGTGCCTGAGCATTTGACAGCTTCTAGCCTGTTTTGGTGATTCATGGTTTGGTTTTTTTGTTGTGGTAACAGTAATAGTGGAGGGATATTGCCAGAGTCTTGCAAAGGATGGAGCCAAGGCAGCAGTGTAACATTCTCAGTTCCTGCACATGCATGTGCACTTGCTAATTGAAGTGTATTTACATCCCACTTAGTATGCATTGTACAGTGAATATGCTGAACGGGTCTCTGCAGGGGGGATTGACCACCTCCTTCCCCTGTACTTCCTTCCTCCTGCCCTCCCTCCTCTGTAAAGGGAAACATTTCTTCAGTTAGTTTGCCATATCATTTTAGTAGGAAGATACAGAAGCTTCAAAACGAAGGAATAAGAAAGGCTCTGTAGCTTTTCCTAGTTTTTGAATGTATGCAGTTCTTTCAGGAGAACTGTTGAGCAGAATAATCAAAGGGTAATAGAATACTTCAGGTATCTGTAGTGTATTCATTAGTTTGTTCATTATACTTTATAATGTATGCTGTTAAAGCTTCTTTGCACGGATCTTTTGTGTTCTCTCTGATTTTTGGAGAACTCTTTGATAGTCTAAAGAAATCATCATTACAGACTCCTGTGAAACTTACATACCAGTTCTTCTTTTTTGCTTCTGGGCAATCCATTCTAAGCTGGTGTGCTTTAAATGAAGTCAGCTTTGCAAGGGCTGACTGTTCTTAACTGTAAATAACCATTTTAACATGGTAATGGTATGATAATATCTGGAATTTAACCAGACCTCCTAGCCACCAGGTATGTCATGGCAAATGCCTTACAAACACCCAGAATATTTATACCCAGCAGATACAAAGTGTTTGCAAAAGCACATGTTTGCTTTGAGCCTGCTGTTCTCTGCTCTCAAGTGCCCATTCAGCCTGAGCTGTCTGAAATAACAGGCTCTGTCACAGGCTCGCTGGCTTCAGGACAGGTCTGCCCTGAGACACCTATGTGCCTTGTAGACCAGAGCTGGCTTGTGTTCAGCCTCCATGGGTGCGTGGGGAGTGCCTGCACTACACTGAGGGCTCCTGAAAGTTTGGAAGGACTGTTCTGCGAAGGCAGAGCAACACTAGCAAAGGGCTCTCTGGAGTTTATCAGAAGTATTACCAAGTCCCTTCTCTGGATGGTGTGAGCTGTACTGGTGGTTTTCGTACTGGCGTAATTGCCTGTAGTAGTGTAGCTCTGCTGCTGAACGTGTGAAGCTTTGTGATGGAGAGAGTGCCAGCTTTAGGCACAAGTGAGACCTATGTGACCTGAGGGAAGCAGAAGGAGAGAGGCAGTAAAATTGGCTTCAGGCTGTTTGTTGTCCTTAGGCACTGTGACTATGTGCTTGGGCTTTGCAGGATCTGAAGTCTGTGAGCTCTGCCCTTTTCAGAGCACTGTTAAGTAGCAAAAGCCCCTGCTGAAAACTTTAACTGAGTAACTGTGCTTTCCTCTGGCTTCCTAAAATTTATCAGTTACCTGGCTCTGCTGATCTCTGAGCCTTTTATTCCCTCATCCTGGGAGCCTGGCAGCTGCCAGTACGTCAGAATTCAGCTTTGCTGTCCCTGGGCACCGCTCCTTTAGACAGGGAAGCACCATTTTTGCTACACTTCTGAGAAATCTTGAGCTGGGTTTAAATTTAGGTCGGCTTTGAAAGAGAAGCTTTAAAAGGCACTTGCAAGGAACAAGGGGATTGGGGCAAGTTGCAGAAGTGGTAGGACAACAAAGCTATTTAGCTTACCCAGGCAGTAGTGCTTCCCTGCCTAAGGGGCATTTTCAGTATTGCTTTTTTAATTTAGCTTAATATGACACTTGATATAGGAGAATTTTTGTGGATCCCTTTAAGAGGTTTAGTAGCTCACTTTTCCCTTTATGTATCTATCAACAGTTGTTAGCAGTGCTACCTCTTGGCTATAATATCTAGTAACTTTGTAACACTTGCAATACTTAATAAAATTATATGAGGTAATAGGACATTTCACATTGTACTGTGCTGGTCTCTTTCATTTCCTAATATTAGCTTAGTTCCTCTTTGAATTGAATTCTGCTCTTTGGTACAATTTTCTTGCTCATAGGTAAATACCTAGATTGCATTTTACTAAAATTTGTGTTATCGTGGCAGTGTGCAGGTAGTGCATATACAATATACTTATTGCAATGTGTTTTTCAAAGTAAGAGTCTCTGCTAGAGCTTTATGTGAAACTATGTGGTTATCCTTGTTACTTCTTGCATGGAGGTACAGTATTCCACTAGCTTCTATCAGGATCTTTGCATGTCTTTGTTCCCCACTCACCACACCTTCCTCTGGCTTTTTGATTCTCAGACCCTGCTGGCTTATGGCCTTCCTGTTTCACAAAGTGTAATAACAGATGTTAAAAGGATACTCTCAGGTCAATTTACAACTGAATTAAGTATTAAAAGAATTAAAGTCAAGCCCATCTCTTCGTCCCCAAGTTCTATAAAGCACAGAATCAATAGCAGTGTTTTAATGAGAGGCCACTGTTACAGGGGGAATGGAAAGTATTTTAATGGCTCTGTAGTCTTACAGCTGTGCTGCTGCAGCACTAAGCTGATCATGCCCTGTCAGTGCAGGTATCACTAGGAGGGAGCCCTGTTTACTGACCCTGCTTCCTGCTCCGTGCTCTGCTCTTTCCCCTTGAGACCTGCTGGTATGTTTTGGGTGCACAGCTGGACTGGAGATTTGGTTTGGTTAATTCTAATGTGAGATGAAGGCTGCTGGCACTGTAAATTGATCAGCTCCTTGCTCTGATTCGCATTGTGACTCTCAGGAGCACTTGTGATGGGGTGGGTTTTTGTAGGGTGGTTGTTGTGTGGGGTTTTGTTTTTTTTGTTTTTTTTTTAATGGGGGAAAAAGGCTGTGGGACAGGGTGAGTGAGCAGGGGTGGAGACTGATGCTGCTTCTGGCCGTGATGGTCTGGGGTGGTCACTGAGCCACATCACAAGTTTGGAATGAGGCTCTCCAGGAACAGAGCGACTCCTGATTACCCATCAGAATCAGACACAGAAAGCATGTAGTAACAGTAATGCTGTGAAAGAAACAGTTGAAGAAAACTGGTTCTGGAATAAATTTTACACAGAGTTTGTTTATTCTCTTGTTAGCATTTAATCTCCTGTTGCAGTCGATGAGTATACGTATAGAATACATAGAATGGAAGGTGGATGTTGCTGTGGACATGCAGTCAGTTAATTGGTTTGTGACTGCCAGATTCTCACTAGTGAAAAAAAGCACATATTTGTATTTATCTACTTGTGTATGTGCACTCATGTTTTTATTTTGTATGTATGTGTATGTTTATATTACTTAAGTAGCTACCTTCATGTCCATAACTTCATATTCTGCATGGTATGGGATTTTTTCTTCAGATAAAATTTACTGCTTTCATTCCTGTTTTGTCTTTACTTTTAGACCTGAGCTTTTCAGCTGGGATAAAGTTATAAAGATGTCTCCAGTTGAGAGACTGGAACATGCTTTCAGCATAGCCAAGAACCACTTGGGAATTGAGAAACTGTTGGATCCTGAAGGTGGGATATTGTTATTTTACTTGACTAGAAGCTTTTTTGAACTCTCTTGAAAGAAATTTCTTCTATTGACATTTACTACCAGTACAAATTCCAGCAGCTTTGTGCAGTGATATTTTGTTTCAAGCTCTTAAATTTGGGTTTAAAAGAATGTAACTTGTAGGGTAAGGGTATGTTTGTGCATGCATATGCTTCGGCTTCTTGAATGTTAAGGTTCAGATTGACTTACCATTCAGAGACAGTATACAGAAGGTGAAGTTGGTACCCTGGCTTTCTTTTATTTTAGGTAGGAGTTCTACCGCAAGGGTCTGTGCTTTTCAGATGAAGTAGAGCATTATGTAGAATGGAATAGCTTAAGAGCTCATGATCTTTTGTTCTTTATATATACACTGAGTAGCAGTAGCTGCCAGTGCTGTGAGTACTTACTGTGTAGGAATGGTTACCAGGAAACTTTTATGGCTCCTTTTTAAAATCTTGAGCTGTTGCTCTGCTTTGAAGTGAGCCTCCAAAGATTCATTCTGTAAGACAAGCTCTCAAACTTTATAGATACAAGCACCACCTTCTTTAAAAAAAAAAAAAAGTGTTAACTGAATGGGTAGCGCTTGTAAATCGAGTTATAAGTAAACCAGAGTCAGTGAAACTCTTTTCTATATGAACAGTAAGAAAATGAATTGACCAATGCTGGGAGTGGGGATAGAGCCTAAGTGGAAATGTTTGTTTATGTGGGATACTGTCCCTGAACTGCATTTCTGCTTGGGTGATGCTCCAGAATAATTTTCCCCAAACAGTTTTTATTTCTTAGTAACTTCAGGTTTGGGCTCTTACTTCAAAAAGATCATGCCTTTTAATGTTAATTCACTTCTAAATATAGAATTTTTTTTTAAATTTTTTCTCCTTCATACTGCTTTCAACATATGTCAAATCTGGCCTTTTAACTTAAAGCTTACTAAAGGCTACTTAACAGGAGAACCTATGATTTATACTATATGTGAAGTCTTAACTGTATTCTAAGTAATGATTTAGAAAAGCACCTTCTTCATTTATTTTTTCCCCATATTTTATCTTTTTGATGCAGATGTTGCTGTACAGCTTCCAGACAAAAAGTCTATTATTATGTATTTAACCTCTTTGTTTGAGGTCCTTCCTAAGCAAGTCACTATGGAAGACATCCGGGAGGTGGAGACCCTTCCAAGGAGATACAAGCAGGAATGTGAGGATGGAGAGTTCAACATGCAGCAGGTCTGTTTGTCATCAAAGTCTGCCTGGCTCTTCTTGAGTTGTAATTTTAGCTGGTCTTCAGGCTTGTCAGTTATCTCTGGAACATGCCTTCTATCTTGGGCAACACAAGTGGGAAAATATAAAAAATCATAGCACCTTCTTTGTAATTGACTTCAGTCGTTCTATCTTCTTTTCTATTTTTCTTCTCTTCTGATTCATGTACAAAATCCTGTGTGTTGAGGTATGAAGTTCCATCTGTGTTACGCTTCATTCTTCTGCTGCTCTGTCTTGGCAAGTTGGAGGAGGTGGCCAAGAATCTTTAACTGAGTTTGCTGCAGGACTGGTGGTGGTGGTAGTAGTGGTAGCGATGGGTTTTTGTTTGGGTGTGAGTTCCACTGTTAAATGAGCAAGACTAAAGTTGTCTTTTCTATCCAGGTTCTTTATTTTAAAATGAGAGTTCATTAGTGGTAACTGTGGCCCTTCTCATTAAAATGTACCCAACAATTACTTTTAACATTTTATGAAGGATTAAAAGGGATCTTAGTTGTTCTATTTTTAGTATCATTTGGGAAGGCATTTTCTGCGCGCTTCTAAGACATCACTTTTCTCTTGTCTGCCTAGGCTGTAGCTCTTGAAGAGGAGCAGGGCAGTTCTAGAGCAGAGACTCCCAGCACGGTGACAGAGGTGGATATGGACTTGGATAGCTACCAAGTTGCTCTGGAAGAAGTTCTTACATGGTTGCTGTCAGCTGAGGATGCATTTCGGGAACAGGAGGAAATATCTGGTGATGTTGAGGAAGTCAAAGAGCAATTTTCCACCCATGAAGTAAGCTTCTTTTGAAAATTCATTTGCTGGGTTTTTTTTTTGCGTGTGTGTGTGTGAGCTGCAGAACTTCCACTTCCTAGTCCTCATCCAAAACATGCCATTCTGTTTCTTTTGTCTTGCTTTTTCTAAATTAAAAGCACCTCTAATGGAATGTGATGTGCATTTTGGTTTGTTTTTGGTTTTTTTTGTTGACAAATAATAGCTTCTTGAAGGTGAAATAGATTTTTGTAGGAGGACTTACAGTGGAGCATGCTTTGGAACTTTAATATATTTTTAATCAGCTTTCGGTGGCTTGCTCACTAGTGTCTATAATACAAAGGCAGTCTGATCCAGGCTGATTCGTGCTTCTCTGCTGCCAACTACTAAAAAGCCTGGTCAGCCTTATGTTGCTTGCTGTTAAATGAGGGCAATGCTGGAATTGATAATCATGTCAACTTAATTCAGTGGTCTCCCTGTCATTATTAGTGTAGTTTATTTCAGAAACATGTGTTGTTGCTTCCAAATTATTGTTGTTTCCACATTATTTTGTTTTGGTTCTGTTCCAAGTCTGAACAAATGTTATAATGTTGCTAAGTTTCAAGTGTCATTTTAGATGTTTTAGTTTTCTCCTGTGTCAGCCTACTGTATACAATTGAAGTTAAAATCTGAATGATGATCAATATGAAGAATTTTTTCCCTTGTGCTACAGTTTTAAAGCCATGAACCAAAGGAAGAGATAGGTGTTCTAGATTTATAGTAAATATGTGAATTTTTAATGTTATTAACTCATAGGGTTCTATTTGCTTTCCTACAATATGTTTCAGATCTTGTTTTATGTTCCATTGGCCATAGGTAAGTTTCTGTTTTATTTTCTTGCTGTATTTCTTCAAAGGCTGTCGTCTTACANCCCAATTAACTTTCTTTTACTGGCTTCAGAATTTTTGTAGCTCATGGAGAATCTCCTGTCAGAGAGAGGAACAGGTCTGCCATGCTTGTGTTTGATGGTGCTGGCTCATTCTGCAGCACTGTTTCAAACGTGACAATTTATTAGGACATTTACAAATTCACAAACTCCTGGAGGAGCTCACAGGTCACGGTGACATGGCTGATTGTATCATTTCCAGGGTTTTATGATGGAACTGACTGCGCACCAGAGCAGCGTGGGCAGCGTTCTGCAGGCTGGAAACCAACTGGTGGCCCAGGGAAATCTGTCGCCTGAAGAGGAGTTTGAGATCCAGGAGCAAATGCTGCTGTTGAACTCCCGTTGGGAGGAACTCAGGGTGGAGAGCATGGACAGGCAGTCCCGGTGAGTAACGCCGCACAACCTCTCTTAGAGCTGCAGGACTGACCTCTGGTGCTTACTGCATCTCGGAGGAGTTGGTTTGCATCCATTTGTAAGATGTTTTTTTCAGAATTAACTCTTCAGTTTGCGACATGAAATCCACTTTCTTCATACTTACCAAGGTGAAACAAAAGAAAAGAATATAACTGGGTTTTCTTGGATTCCTATATGAAAATACTTTGTGACTGTTATGTTATGTAAATGTGCCAGACTCAATATATAGTATCTATGTGCCATAGTTACGTAATGTGTTTTTAATATTGTTTCAGTAGTTCAAGTTCCTCAATAAAGCATACAGTAGAGGTGGATAGCTCTGTGTGTTTACACAACTAAAAAGCACTTAGAAGAATTTTTTTCCTGCCTGTGGGTTATCAGGCTAAGAGCTGCACATCAAGGGAGAAACTGCATTTTGTTGCAACTCTCAGCAGAGGCTCTATCAGGGTCAAATCCCTGTTGCAAGAAACAATCCCTGATATAAACTGCATAATTCACTAACTGTTTTTTGTTGAGAAGGAAACAAGAATACTTAACTGTGTTTCTTAGCTAAAGGGTGAAAATTTTATTTGATGATAGCTAACTGGTTTATGAATGGCCTTGGTTCTTTCCTACAGGAATTAGAACTTAGTCTCTTTCCTTAGGAAAACTGTTTCTGAAGTAACTCTGCCTGTGCTTCCCCCTGCAGCCTGCATGACATGCTGATGGAGCTACAGAAGCAGCAGTTGCAGCAGCTGTCTGACTGGTTGACAGTCACAGAAGAACGTATTCAGAAGATGGAATCTCAGCTCTTAGCAGAAGATTTGGAGTCCCTTCAAAAACAGCTGGAAGAACATAAAGTAAACCTTTTTGTCTGTTATGTAATACGTATAGGAGAAGTATGTGGAAGATATGTATGTTGGTGGGTTCCATAACCGAGAAATTTGACTGTGTCAGAAGTCATATATGGCTGTGTGCTGAGGGGCTGCATTTGATGATTGGAAAAAGGTGATGACAGGTGTTGTGGTTTAAACCCAGCTGGCAACTAAACACCATGCAGCTGCTCGCTCACTCCCCCCCTGGTGGGATGGGGGAGAGAACTGGAAGAGTAAAAGTGAGAAAATTCATGGGTTGAGATAAAGACAGTTTAATAGGTAAAGCAAAAGCCACGCATGCAAGCAAAGCAAAACAAGGAATTCATTCCCTACTTCCCATCAGCAGGCAGGTGTTCAGCCATCTCCAGGAAAGCAGGGCTCCGTCACAGGTAATGGTTACTTGGGAAGATAAACGCCAACACTCCAAACGTCCCCCCCTCCTTCTTCCCCAGCTTTATATACTGAGCATGATGTCATATGGTATGGAATAGCCCTTTGGCCAGTTTGGATCAACAATTTTAGCTGTGCCCCCTCCCCTTCCAGCTTCTTGTGCACCTGGCAGAGCATGGGAGGCTAGAAAAGTCCTTGACTAGTGTAAGCACTACTTAGCAACTAAACTTAACAACTAAAACATCTCTGTATTATCAACACTGTTTTCAGCACAAATCCAAAACATAGCCCCATACTAGCTATTATAAAGAGAATTAACCCTGTCCCAGCCAAAACCAGCACAATGGGGTAGAAAGGAATTGGGAGTTTCTGGAAGTGCTTTCTTAACTGAACACTTGAGTACTGATGACCATAGCAGAAACTGTTATCTTCGCTTCATGCAGGAAGCAAAACCTGTAGAGGAGATTGTTACCCTTACTTCGTGCAGGAAATGAGGCCTCTCCAGGTAAATTGTTGGTGTGAGGGACAGTATGAAATGTACTGTGGACAAACTTGCCTTTAATGACTGGCAGGCATTGCTAAAGCATGCTTGAGACTTGTAGATTGAAATAATGCAGGAGTTAAAACTATCAGGAAGGGCCTCCCAAGTCAGCGATTCCAGTCCCTGCTTTTACAGGGATCACATCCTAAGGGGATGCATAGATGCTGCTCTCTGTGCACAATGTTTTGGAAATGGTTTGTCTCTCAGTTAAATTTCTGGATGGGAGTCCAGCCATTCTAGCCTGCACTGGTGTGGTTGTTTTTTTTTTTTTTTTTTTTTAAGGAGAAATGGCCTTTTGATACTTGTCGTGGTTGCAGCTTTGGTTTTTGTACTCAATGCTGAGGTTTGACCTTCTCCTCAGCATGGGACATACCTCACAGGGCAAGAACAGTAGGGTATTTTTAGTCTGTGTAATTTCCTGTCCCACATTTGCATTCTTTCCTCTGTCTTCAAAGTCTGGGGAGTTTGAGGCGTGTTGTTCATGGAGTAGCTTAGGATATTCTGGGATGAAAAGTGATATTTACAGTACTGTAAAGGCATATTGATCTTGCAGAGATTTCGGAGGTAGGCTTTAACCATGGAATATGTTCTTCTAGAAGTTGTATGAATATTTAAATCTACAGATTATTTCAAACTAGTTCAAACTGTATGCTTTCTGCAGTTTTTGACTACTGTCTGAACATCATGATCAATTATAGCACTGTTGATACTTATGAGAATTATATTGTCAACTATTAAAAGATGAATGTTCTTAGCGATTCCCCCCCCCCCAGTTTCGCATGCCCTATGGTACTTGTTTATTAACAATAATAGCTTTTTATAGAAACACTTAAGCTCTCTTACCTGTAGCAGTAGACATATAGAAATTCAATGTAGTTATATGTTTCTCATAGTAAAGTATGGTGCATACAGCTTAAAGCACTCCTTCATGTTTTCCAACATTTTAACAGAATGGTTTTGGGTTCATTTGTAGCAGTCTTTTGCTTACAAGTATTTAAACTGTGCAGTGATTCCCAGTGGTAAAATCTGTGCTTAACTGTTGAATCTGAAGTACTTTTCCACAGCAGTTGTGTTAGTCGCTGTGGCCAAAATAGCAGAATAGCGAATGTATTCAAAGTTGGTAACCTCTGGTTTGTTCTTCTAGAGCCTGCAGAGTGACCTAGAGGCAGAACAGGTGAAGGTAAACTCCCTAACTCACATGGTCGTCATTGTCGATGAAAGCAGTGGGGAAAGTGCAACAGCTATTCTGGAGGAACAATTGCAGGTAAAATGTTAGTGCCCTCTTCAACTGTAGTAGCAGGCACTTAAAACCTTTGTGTATAATTGTTAATCAACATTTTTGTGTTTTAAAGACAATTTATCCTAGAAAATAATTTAAGGTAATATTTTTTTAGAAGTAATATTAAGGTAAAGAATTATTAAATTTGGTCAAGGTAAAACCTGCAAAAGTGCTTTGGTGACTTTCAAGCTCAATTCCTGATGAGTTAAGCTGTTTGCAATCCCAGCGACTAGGCACTTTTGTAGTGTATCATTCCAGCAGTTTCATTAAAATGGGAAGATGCACAGTACAACTTTTATTTCACATAAGTAATTTTCATTAGGAAGCTAAAATCTGATGGGGAAAAATATTTAAAGACATGAGCACAACTTATTTAGGGAATATCGTGTGAAGTATTTTCCCATTTTTGTCAGAAGTTGGACTGTAATCTGAAGTATAGGGAGTGTGAAACAATTTATTGAAACAGAATTCATGCTACTTTGTTCGCTCCTTTTTGAAGTCAATCAAATAGCTCACTGACTTCAGCAAGAGCATAGATAAGGCCATAGGTGAATGCTCTTAAAGATTTTAACCTCCAGCTTCGTGCGATACAACAATGGCTATTACTGGCAAGGAGGTAGCTGTAATGTAGAAAGAGGTTACTGTGAAGTAAAAATTATGCTTTTGAATATCTGATTTTTGGGTTTCCTTGTGAGGCTCATGAATGTTCATGTTTCATGCTTCCTGCTTTTGTAGAGGCTTGGTGGGCGGTGGACAGCTGTTTGTCATTGGACCGAGGAACGACGGGTCAAGCTGCAAGAAATTCAGCTTTTGTGGCAGGAGCTGCTGGAAGAGCAGGTTAGTAGCTTTTCAGTTACCCAGAGTGACTGGTTGATTTGTGGAGGGGGAAAAAAGCAACCAAACAAAAAAAACCCCAAACTCCTTAGTAGGGTTTAGCAGCTCTTAGAAAAAAGCCTTGAAAAACTAGATTTTGTGTTATTGTTTGGGTTCCCAGTGTTTCTTGAGGAGTAGAGTAGCTGTGCAGTGCAAGAGAAGTATTTTTCCGAAGTTTAAGGAAGAAAGTTTATAACTCCTTATAGAATGATTTCCAAGGTAGCTTGCAAAATGGCCAAGAAGCGGGAACATCCATGATAGCAAAATGACAATGAATCACTAAGTATTTGGTGGTTTGGTAATTACAGAAATTTTCGTAATTAAGATATATGTGCTTCCAACATGGATACATTTATACAATTGTGCAATCAACTAATCAATAGATACTGTTTTCAAAATCAGTAACATAAAATATTTGGTCAATATAGTGAAGCATGCAGCTCATCTCATTTTGCTGAGTTTAGGCAAACAGTTGAATTGTGAAGAAGATGGCATTGTGAGGTTTTTCTTGCTTTGATATCGCACATTTTACGTATATATTAAATATACTGCTCAAACACAAATTAACTGATGTCATAAAAAATATGGTAACACAACTATGTGTTAGGTTTGCATGCCTAGTGCTAGAGCTTGTTTTGTATCTCAGCTTAAAGTATTTCACGGCTTTTCCTTTGAAGGTTTTACTTAAATTGTTTTGTTAAATGATGCTATTTATCTCTCTAAGCTATTGTTTAAACTCTGTAGTACACACAGATTGTTTAGACATTTGAAAGAAGTAGAACAGTGCTGATATAGCTGTTGCTATCAGTTACAGCCTGGTTTCTTTCACAGGGATGTTTTGTCTGCATTTTTTGGGGCTGCATATGTGTTTCTCCCTGACCCCTCCCATGTCTATTTGCAGTATATTGATAAGCTGACTTTGCATCTCATGTGACCTTGTTATTAATACGAAACCAAGGTTCAGATTCTGGTTTATCGAATGCCAAGTATCTATTTATATATATTTCTTTAAAATACTGCATTGGTATATGTGTATGTACATATAGAAAATTGTGTGCTAACATTTTGTGGCAACTCTTGGGCAGGATAAGTCTTTGAGTTGAGAAATAAGGATTCCTCAAAAATCCTTGCTCTGTATGTCAAGGTACGGAATTCAAGTGCTCTTAGCTTTGACCCTATATGAATGTGTTTCTGTCCTCTTCCACCCTTATGTTTAAGAGTGTCATCTTCTGTTGGAGTTGCTTTCTGTTCAGCCTTTTTGAATTTGTATGTAATTATGTTGCTCTGTAAAAGTGAAAAAAATTAATCAGTGTTTATTTAATGTAGAGTGTCAGATAGCAAGTGATGAGGAAATAGAAGTTTATTTTAGGTGGCTTATATCAGCCTGTGTTTACATTAATTGTTCAACTCTGAACAATGCATTTATTAATAACAGGTTTGAATTATAATTCTCTGTCCTCAAGAATTATCAAGTGACCTACAAATATTACAATTTGAAACTAATTAAAAACTTTACTACAAACACTTTGTTAACACAAAAGTAACTAAAACATTTAGGTACTATCATTTTCCATTTCGCCCAGCCAGATGGAGAGATGAGTAACAGTGATGCATCAGCCTTTTTGTGGCTGCCTAGAAAATTTTTGGAAACCACATTGCCAAGTCAACACAATTCTTACCGCTCAGGAAACAAATTCCTCAATCAGTGCCAGATATTTCTTAGCACTGTGACAATTATGTTTCAGCTTTCTAGGGAGAGTTATCTTTGACTGCTGATTTAGCAGAAATTAATTGAATACATTTAAGGGTTTTTAAGCTCCTCTTATGCATAAAATATGTTGGCTGGGATGCCAGTGTGATTTTTCCAGAGAGTATGTGGTGTTATAATTTTGTTTCTCACAGCCTTATGGCATTTCCACCACCATCATATTTGCTGTCTGTACATTTTGCATATTGGTTTACATTGGCAATGTAAACTGCCTTAGCCCTTTGGCGCAAAAGTTGCTGTAGTCAGTTCTGGGACAATGCCAAAAATATACAGCTAGACTGAGGAGCCTAGTGGCTGTTGTAAAGTGTGTTGCTCAAAGAACAAAAAGGTCTGCCTTGCTGTATAATTTTATTTATTTATTTTAAAGACAGAGGAGTATCAGTGTGCCAGTGGCTATGCAAGAGGAGTATCAGTGTGCCAGCGGCTATGCAACTGAGTTTGATAAGAGAGCTGGGTATTTAGCCTATGGAGATGGATGTGCAACAGCAGCAATATGTTGCAACTTAATATAAAATGTATAAAATCCTTCCTGATACTTGATGCCAGTTATTGCTAGAGTTTCCGTAGGAGTGCTGTGTGACTGAAGGGAAGTGGGACCCGGGACAGGTTTCCTAGAAAAAAAGTGGAAAAAGTTCAAGATCCCTGAGTTAGTACTATCCAGAACAGACCACTCCAGCTTTCAGCAGTTAACTTCAGCAAATACTGTCTCATTATTTTGCAATTGGAAGTAGGTACAGTAAAGGGAGAGGTGACTAATTAATATCTGAGTCTTTGGCTGGCTGCCTGGGCTAAAAGAGCTCTGAATTATCAGTGGTGTATCTTCTGTGAGAAAATGTTTGTAATGGCTGGTTTTGAATCACAGAGGAAGAAGGGTGGAGAATGAAAGAAAGTCTACATACCATTTCCATTTTGATATATTTCATTCTAATATAAATTATAAGTCCTACATCAGCTTTATGGTGGATATCTGGTTGCTATAAATAACTCTGGGGGGGTGTGTGCTCTGATATATCGAGAAATGGTTTTGCTGACACTGTTTTGCTGGAAAGTATTACGTAGTTCTCTGATCTGATAATTTTTTTTGTCCCCTTTTATGTACTATTTTTGTTAATGCCAACTGAAATTCCTGCATATAAGGACTGCAGAACTGTGCTTTGAATGCAAAGATCTTAAAGAATTGTCAATAGCCATTTGACAAAATTGGTACTTTCTTGTGCTATTTTTCTTATGATCTGCAGTGCTTATTGAAAGCTTGGTTAACTGAGAAAGAAGAGGCTTTGAGTAAGGTCCAGACAAGCAACTTCAAAGATCAAACGGACCTGAGTGTGAATGTTCGAAAACTAGCAGTGAGTATCGCTATCCTGTTCTATCCTGTCAAGTCTCATAGACTAAATGAATGGCAAATTACCAGGTTGACCCCATTAGGAGCTGTGAATGCATGATACTTTGGAAGCCAGGATAATATTCTCTCCTTGCCATATTCTTTCACTTGAATTCAAAAAATGTGTACAACTTGCTCCATGGCCATACCAGGTTGGTGTGCCAAACTTTGGCACAGCTATCCTGGGTTTTTGACAGGATTTGGAGTTTATTGCAGGCCACCAGTCAGTTGTGTTTCCCAAAGTGTGGGTTTGTGGTTTGTATTTTTGGTTTTGTGGTAGGGGTTTTTTTGTGGTTTTTTTTTTAATACACTGGTGCAGTTTGTACCTGAACTAATAATTTGTAACTGTTACTCAAGAGATACTGCTGACTGCTCTAGGAGCTGTTTCAGGGATGTGCTCTTTTTAAGAGTGTCTGTTAGTGCTTTGTTATACAAGGGAACTGTTTTGAAACCTATGATGCATCTGGCTCNTCTTTTAACTTCAGATTTTGAAAGAAGACATGGGTATGAAACGGCAAACATTAGACCAGCTGAATGAGCTAGGTCAGGATGTGGCCCAAATCGTTGGGAATGGCAGAGCATCCAGTAAAATTGATCAGGATCAAGAAGAACTAACTCAGAGGTGGGATAGTTTGGTTCAGAAGCTGGAGGATTACTCTAACCAGGTACCTAACAAAGCTTTATTACTTTTTAGCTGTTTAGATGTCTGTATGTATGGAAACCTCATTGATACTGTCAGCAAAATTGCCCAGGCGAGTTCTTGGCATCAGGCTAGGGAGGTAGGTGAGTGCTCTTACATGTGGGGCTGACTTTATCTGCTGACAAAGCTGTCTGCATTTCTTGGTCTTCAAAACCCCAAGTTGTTAACCTGACTAGTACTATTACTCCTTTCTCACACAGATTAAGCTTCATTTTTTTCTGATGAGTAAAGCAGGCTTGCCATGTATTATTAATCAATGCAAATGACTTTAAACATTATAAGAGTGCTGGGACTGGATTAAATCTGATACTAAAAGAAAACAAAGACAAAACCCAGAATAGATAAATAAACGGGAGTCATACAAGCTTTTATGCTCTGTGAGTATGATTTCTCATCTGTTGAAAATAGAATAGTTGTGTTTTGCTATGTAACGATGATAGCCAAGCTGGATTGTTAAATATTTATTTTAGTATTTTGAGTGCTTGGTAATGTTTTTATTTAGACAGAATGCCCTTTGACTTCTGTGAGAATTTTGTTTGACAGTTTTATGACTCGTATGTACCTTTTTTATGATATTAAAGTGTTACTATGGTGAAGGCTGTGGCACTGATTCATGATCCATTTAGTGTATAGCGAATGAGTTGTGCAGTCTGAGTGGGGGTCCATTTCAGCCATGTGGCTTCAATTTGTTCTTGCGTCTGAGTCAAAGTACTGGAGAGTGCCAAATCCTGTCTTCATCCTTTCACTCCCTCTAAATATCAAGCACATACTTAGAACTTACAGGTTGATTCCCATGGGACTTACTTTATAACCCGTTAAAGAGTGTGCAAGGTTTCTATTGATTTAAGTGAGTTTTTAGGTCAAATCCACTGTGTATTAGCTCTTTCTGAGATCTGTACTTGGTTTGATGTGGTATAAAATATAGAATTGTGTGTTAATAAACCCAAAGGACCTTTGTTCTTTCTGTGAACCAAGCAATTATAAAAGAAAACAGATATAATGCTTATTTGTTTGGTTTTTAGTTCACTTGGACTGGCACGAAATTCTGGTTGAACTTAGAATTTTGGTGCGTGGTTCACATCTGTAAAATGAGAATAATGAAGTTTTTCTCTGGATCACATCTATGATAAAGGTGCTTCGTGATGGCTAGATATGGTCATTTGTAGGAGTGAATGAATGGACTTTTATGACTGATGAATAAAAGGGACTAAGCAAAAGCAATTAAGTTTGTTAGAAGAGGCATTTAACCCTTTTGCTAAATTATTTTGTATAGGTAACTCAAGCTGTGGGAAGCGTAGGGATGTCAGAGGTTTCACAAAAGACTGCTGCAGAAACAATGCCATTGAAGGAACAGGTAGTGGTTAAACAATCCAGACAGGAGTTGCCCCCACCGCCACCCCCAAAGAAAAGGCAAATCCCAGGGGACAGTGAAGCAAAGAAAAAGTAAGTATATGTCACTGCCATTTTTCCTTGCTCACTAGATACTATGTAGACTCATGTCTCTTGGTCTTGACTTCTGATTCTTCTTTTATGCAAGTGAGGGATACTTAAGTTGCGGTTGTGAAGCTGGGTTTGGGGAGTGGGAATGAAGTGTTATGTACAGCCTTGTTTTCAGAGCAGCAGAAAGCCTGCAGCTTCCATTAATTTCAAAGGGAAATGAGGGTGTTGTGTTTTCTCAAAAAACCAGGTCTTCAGTCCTTTGTACTTCAATTCTTTTGCCGAAAGATAGAATTAATTATATTTACTTTCTTCTGGAAAAAAATCTTCTCACCTTTGGTTAAAAAGTGTTGTGAAAGTGCCAAGTATTTTGATTTATTTATTATGTATTTCTAATCTCCAAAAAATATATGGGAGAAATGGGAGAAACTGCACAAAAAAGGCTCAGAAATGTATTCCATCTCCCTGGTATTTATTAATAAAAACAATATTACAGTGATGTCTCCCTTCAGAAGTATATCTGGAGTGGCTGACTGATTGGCATGTATAGAATCATAGAATGGTTTGGGATGGAATGACCTTTGAAGATCATCTAGTTCCAACCCCCCTGCCATGGGCAGGTACACCTTCTGCTAGACCAGGCTGCTCAAAGCCCCATCCAACCTGGCCTTGAACACTGCCAGGGATGGGGCATCTGCAGCTTCTCTGGGCAACCTGTTCCAGTGTCTTTACCACCCTCACAGTAAAGAATTTCTTCCTAACATCCAATCTAAATCTACCCTCTTTCAGTTTAAACCATTACTCCTCATCCTATCACTACACTCCCTGGTAAAGAGTCCCTCCCCATCTCTCCTGTAGGCCCCCTTTAAGTACTGGAAGGCTGCTATAAGGTCTCCCCGGAGCTTTCTCTTCTCTAGGCTGAACGGTATTTAATAACACGTCTTGCAGTGCCTTTATTAAAAAGTATACCTAAAACTAAAGGAATTGTTTCAAGATAAATTAAGAAAGTAAATTCTGTATACTCATCATTTCGCTTTTTGTGCTTGCCTAAAAAAATGCTCATTTCTTTGAGGTGTCACTAGTTTAAACCTTTGGCAGGTCATTTAGAGAGAGGATAGAAGGCTGCATCAAGAGCAGGGAGTCGCTGTGCTAGGTGATGTGTGTTCGCATAGTGAAGAAAAGTTGTTCTCTTCATTTTTTTTGGAGGAGGAATGGAGGTTTGAAGGAGTGAGGAACTTGCCCAAACCCTCTTGAGGACCCTTGTCAGACCCTCTGAGCCCTGGAGGGGGTGGTGTGTGCACGTGGCTGTCCCAGGGCAATAACGCAGTAGGCAGCCCATCTGTCCCTTCTCTCTGTGTGTCTCATGAGTCATAGAAACTATTTTAGACTTTGAAAGCAAAAGTAATTTGATCTGTTATCTTTTTTTCTTTTTCTCCTCGAGTTAAAACTGTATTAAGGACAGAGTCAGGTAAAGTAGGTTAAAGTTTCTGATGCTTTTGCCTGATCCCAGTTATTTATGTTGAAACTAACAAATGGCCAGCAACTAGAATTTTGCAGGTTTTCCCATGAAAACTTTGAGTGACTAATAGTGACTTCTGCATTTGTTGGTAGGCTGTTAATCCATGTTAGGATTTACGCTGTATTAAGCAGTATAATTGTAAAACGGTCTGACTTGTGGTCTGTATACTATATCTATCCTCTCAAATTCTGTACAGTACTAGTTAATTTGGGAGTTGGGTTTTTTTGTTTGGTTTTTTTTGGTGGTAGTGGGTTGTAGCTTAGAGGTTTTAGACATAAGAGCGTTATGTTAGTATAGACATGTCCAACTGTAGCCAAAAATACTAAGCTATAAGGTAATCTTTAATCAACTGAGCATTCAAAAAGGTTTGTCCACTGTCACTGCCATGAGCGCTTAAGCTGCTAGCTTTTTCTTCAGACTAGTGTTGCAGATTTTTACGAAATCTGGAACTGTAATTCGTATTTGTCTTGTTCCTGAGGTTTAGTTTACTACTTTCAAAATACTCAGCATTGAAAGAGATTTTTCGTGACATAGTAAAAGAAACAGTAATAGTTTGCATGAAGATATGTATTAAAAAAAAATTAAGAAATAAATTGCATTATGCATTCTCAACTCGCTCCCAAAGGCTAATACCATGGACATAATTTTTACTATGGCAGGTTTTTGAAAGTCTGTATCTGTCCTACCGCCTGTGAGTAGTAATATGAGAAACGTGAATCTTGTGTGCAGCCTTGCTGTTTGGGATTGAATAATGTGCTGAACTTTAAGACTTCTGTTTTTTAAGGCAAAGTGACTGAATAGCGAAAAATGACCAAAAAAACCATTGTCTGACCTTTTAAATCAGGTTTGAGGCTGAAAGTGCTGAGCTCTTGAACTGGATTTCAAAATCACAATCTGCTGTTCAGGCCACAGACATCAAAGAGTACAAGAAGATGAGAGAGACTTCGAACATGAAAGAAAAGTTGAAGGTAAAGTGGGGAGGTAGAGTGTGTTCCGGTGAATAGTATATTTTGTCTCTAAGCTGGCTGTCAGCTGGAGGTGTGGGCTGATCCACATGCTTCACAGGGATTAAGTCCTTTAGTTAAATAGTTTCAGATCTAGACATACATGGAAATTTCTCACCAGCTGAAGACACACTTTTGCTGGTGTTGGGTTGCACAATCCACAGGAAATGTTAAAAACATCTATTACTGATGTCTCCTTTGGAGTTCTGATAAATGTCTGTCTTCAGCATTAGTATCTTTTCCACTAAGCAGCATATTTTGGCTTAACGTTTCACAGTTGGAGATGGACTTGATTGACACCACTTCTATAATTTTGGCAGAGATGGGTTGGTCGGCTGCTCAGAGACCCCTTGAATCATGCTGTGACACTCTGCACACACTGTACCACCCAGGGTCCAAAGTGGTCTGTTATCATAATCTATGTTTGGACACGTTGTTTGCTCTATTAATTTTGGAGAAAACCTGATAGTTACAAGTCATGTAGGGTATTACTGACTTGAAAGACAGAATACATAATTTTACAGGATCCTGTGGGAGCCATGAAATAACCATTTTATCTTCTGTTCCTTCTGTTTCAGGAATGTATTCTTGCCTTTTTTGGTCCTTGAGCATGCTTTATTAATGAAGGCTTACTGGAGCTTTAGCAGGACCTGAATCTGCTTTTGAAATCAAAGACAATACTTAAAAATATCTATAAGGAGACTCCTTCTCAATGCTGTAGTGCAAAATGGTGCCAGTAGGAATGTTTGGAATGGCAGTACTGTTGGAAATAAAAACCAAAACAACCCTCCCAACAGTTTATTTATAGATCTTTATGAATGTTTGTAGCCCTTTATGAAATAGGCTCCAAGACGAATACCAGGTTCCCATGAACAGCACTGTTTTTAAATGGTTGGGCTCTAACTGGGTAGGACAGTGTTTGTTCTTCCCAACTGTGCAAATAAATGTGTGCTTCTTCTGAATTTACTGTAGCAAGTCTAAACCAAAGTAATGACCTTGGACATAAGTTTCAAAAAGATTTTAATTTGGAGATACTTTGTTGTAATCTCGGAGGATTTTGAAGTTGTGGCCTTGTGGCCAAGGAACTCATCTTTCCTCTGTGGATGTATTCTACCTCTTGGCTCACACAGGAACATTCACCAATATGTATGACTTGAGAAAGGAACTTGTTCCTCTAAAAATCTTGGTAGTCACATAGGATTTCCCTCACCATTTCTTTATGAAGGAGAGTGAAGCACTAGAGTTTGAGAGTGGATTACTGGTATGCTATAGTTCTTGCTAGCTGGACTTCTAGGGAACAGATGGTTGTTCCCTTCTACTGGAAATCTTAGCAGAGACTGTAGAGGCAAAGGGACTTCTTAAAAAAGTATTTTCTCCACTGATTCACATAAAATAATTACAATTTTTGGTCACAAGTGACTTATTTTAACTGGTGTCCCAATATCTGATTTCACGTAGCAGGATCGTCAACCCTTTTAACAGTATTTTATTCCTGTTGGTGGTGTACTAGTCTTTTGCTTGCCTGGTACTTGTGAGAGCTAACTCCTTTTGCATTTGTTTTCCGAACAAATAGTACTAACATGCATCTTAGAAGGTGCTGTATCCAAGAAAAATGGAATGTGTTTTGGGTAGTAGTGGGAAAATAGGTGTTACCTGGGGGCAGGAGGGAAGTCAAGAAAAATGACCCTCTCTGAAATTGCATTCTTTTGGTGTTCACTTTGTAGGTGATCGAAAAAGAAAGGGTTGAAAAAAGCCAAAAGTTAGATGAACTGAAACGAAGTGGGCATACTCTTTTGGATCAAATGGGAAAGGGTAAGCAACTTGAAGGTTTTTGTTTTGTGCTTTAATCAGATGAGTTGCTGGGAAATAATACTGAAATACGCTATCTCCGGTTAAGCGTCACAATGTATTCCCTTCCCTCTCCCTCCATTTTCTTTCAGAGACACTGGTCATTGTTACTGTTATTAGTTATTGATATGTGCTTTGTTTCTGTTAAAGCTTATAGAAAAGCAATATTAATATTCTTTGCTTAATGTGTGCGTGTTCATTTGCAACCTTTTAAGGGTTATTTTTATTGAAATAGAAATAATTTCTTAAAACAGCAGTAACATGCTTTTGGGGGACGGAGTTGGTTTAATTTTAAATTGTGTGGAGATTTTAAGTATAAAATTTTAACATATAACTGCCTTAAAGAAGTGGAAATTTTGAAACCAAATTTAGGCTTGATAAATGTGTGTTTATCTTTATTCGTAGTTTTTTCTATTTCTGTAAAAACTGTCAGTATGTTTTGATGATACAGTCACAATTTATGGCTCAAAGGCAAGAACGAAGCCTACATGCTTGAGAAAATGATTGATTGTCAATTAAAACACTTATCCCTGGAAACTTATAATTAACATCAGTGAAAGTTGAATCTTCAAGCCTTGCCAAATTCTTGTTTCATAATATGACAAAACTCTGTCAGTGAAATGTGACTTTCTCTATAAAAGAGCTGTTTATATCATCCAGAGACAGTCTTTTAGATCTGCTGTGTACTTAGCTTCTGGTGAAGTTGCTATGACTGGTAGCATATGACAGGTGAAAGGACGGTATCACCATCCTGCATGCTGACCAGCATCCCTTCTGGAAAATGCTGATTTCCATTGTATTTCCCAACTGTCACTTTTTTTTTCCACCCAGCCCCTTTGCCTGGATGCCCCAGTCCGCTAAGCATCTCCTATCCTCTCCTCCTTGCCTACTACAGCTGAAGCTTTTTACAACAGGTGCCATTGCCCTGAAGCTGATGGCTGGAAGCCACTGATTTGACCAGGAATTTGGGTTATAAAAATTTGTAGCTGTTCCTTGTCTTCAAACCTGGACAGAGATCCTCCCTCCCTCCTGTCTCTCCCTTTTATAAACCCCTCCAGCTGTGATAGGTCATGGCTATGAAACCATTATCTGTTGAGCACAATGAGAAATGCATAGTTCAAAAACTGGTTTGTATCAGTGAAAAATAAGATACAGAAATTGCTTCCTAATTGTTTGCTGTCTTAAAGTTTGGGATCTATAGAAAATAACTGATCTATAGCTGTGGCTTTGTTAGGGTCTGCTAGTATGTTTTGTTCAGCTCAGAATGACAGCCCTTCTGTCCAAAACTGGGCCCAGCTACACCTGAGTGGAATAATGCACAGCACTGGCATGCATGTGTATACATCCATTTCTGTCTTGGGGTGCGTACAGGTCATGCCGTAAAGGCAGTGACCGATCGTTGTGTGCATGCTCCTCTTATGTGGCTGGTTGCAGCTGCTGTGCTTCTGTATTGTAGACATGCCAAGTGTATGGCTGGTATGTGAAGAACAGGGAGGATCTATGGAGCAGAACCTTCAGGTGCTCTTGTAGAAGCTGGCTGGCTGCCCTAGACTAGAGCACTGGGCTCCACTTATGCTAAAGCGGTGCAGCCAACAGAGCCCTCCACGTGAATATCTTCCTTACACCCTGATCTAAATGACAGAACTGTTAAGTTAAAATTACCCAAATATGCCTTATAAAAAGGTGGTGGTACCTTGAAAGAGAATCTGCATCAGAAACTTGCAATGACGAGAATGTACTGTTGAATGCACATTGCACTGAAATTTCTTCATATATAGCAAAATTGTCAGTTACTTCTGGCACTTGAGAAAATAAAAGAACAAGGAATGGGTGGGAGGTCTGTTCACTTCTGCTGCTGCATCCTCAAGGAATGCATTGATTTGTCAAAAAGACGGTGTAGAAAGTGCTTTGTGTAGCCACTGTGAGTGGGAAATAACCTCATGTTTTGTCATGTTACTTCTGTAGCTATTCATATTACCTAGTTATTAACAAAGTCTGCATGTAATGTGGCATTGTTAGCCATTGCTCCCTCTCTCTCCCAGGCTGACAGGATTTCCATCTAGCTTTTCAATGAATTTACTGCTGCCTTCCAACTCGCGGCTTCCCTTTTTCTTTGTGGAGTCCAGAATAATTTAAAAAAATAAATTCTCTGGAAGCCTACTTAAATGAAGCTTATTTTACTAAAATCTATATGTCAACATTTAGACAGAAATCATGATGTTGGAGAGTCATGATAGTCAAGAGCCAGCTCATTGTTATAAATTCAAACATTATCAAAGGGAAAGAATGGAAGTGGAATACCTCACTCTTCATTTTACTATTAATGTGGAAATAAAAAGCTGAAATGCTGTTAGTAATAAGTACAGTTTTATGGACACTGGACTTGGAATCAAAGCATTTTGCATGTTAATGCAAATGTGCACCTGTATCTGAAGAGAGGAAAGGATAAATGCCTGTTAATCAAAATG
Source organism: Fregata magnificens (assembly GCA_013389945.1). NCBI lineage: Eukaryota > Metazoa > Chordata > Aves > Suliformes > Fregatidae > Fregata > Fregata magnificens. The sequence continues at coordinate 26,123 of WAAD01026667.1, read as the reverse complement.
TGTTGCAGTTAATCTAACAGTTTATATAATCTTTTTAGAGGGACTTTCTACAGTGGATATAAAAAGTGCGATGGAGAAAATATTGTCAGGATGGAAAGATGTGGTTCAACATCTGGAAGAAGTGGCCAGAAAGATAAAGTACCAGGAAGATATAAATGCTTATTTTAAGGAAATGACTGAGCTTGAGAAGACTGTAATTGAGAAGGATGGCTGGCTTAAAAATGAGATTACTTCAGCATCCCAGCCCTCAGCAGTCCTGAAAGACTTATGTGAGGTAGGTCTGGAAAAACTTGTTAATTTTGATCGGAAGCTGTTAGGAACACAGGAATACCTCAGAGGAGCTTAGCCTAGTCAGTAATAACGTAACTCAAAATTTCTGAGGCATTCAGGGTGCCAGATTTGACTGGAAGATTTTGGTACCTATGTCAGAGGAGTACTTTAACGTTGTTGCCCTAGTAGTGTGGAGGAGCTGTGCTGCAGTAGCTTACTAAAATCTTTGTGTTAACAAGGCAAATGTGAGATTTGGTTTTGGCTTTAATCTTTCACAGCGAGAGTTAACTCATCTTGTAAGCCTGAGTCCACGGCTGGAACGCCTCAAAGCCACCTGCAAGGCACTCACCTCTCAGCCCATGCCTCCAAACTTCATTCAGGAGAGCTTGAATGGCTTTCTTGATCACTTCAAGTTGACTCGTCAGAAACTAGAGGAATGTCACCAGCAGCTGAAGAAAGGTAAAGAAATAGATTTTTTTTTTTTCAACAGAAGCACTCCTGATACTCGTGTTCTGATTTTTTTTTTGTTTGCTTTGTTTTTGTTTTGAGCTGATTGAAAACTCACTGAATTCTGGTAGAGTTTTCCTACTGATTCTGGGAGACTTTGGGTCAGGCTGCCAAAATCTTTTTATTCACCTGAAAGAATATTTGCATGAATCCTCTGTGCACACTACAAAATATATCATTCCATGGTGTTAAAAGTGATTATGCAAGGATGCAACATTCCTGAAACTACACTTGAGGAATTAGCAAAGTGTATTTAAGGTGGATAGTATAGTTTGAAAAGCTGTGTGTCTCTGGCCCTTACAGAAATAAATACTACTACTAGAAATGAAAAATGGAAGATTAAGAGAACGTTGTAAAATTGAAGTGTGCATGTGAAATTTATTCTTTTTCACAGCTTTGAGCACATTAGTCATAAATAATTCCTTTTGGAAATTTCATCTTTGGAGTGATTTGGAATCTGCCTTGCTTTTCAGGCACTTTCTACCTAAGTGTTTGTTGCATTAAAAATTTCATTATGAGCATTCAAACCAGTCATGCTGGCTTCTAAAGGATTTTAAATGTAGTGCACAAAATATGTAGCTCTGTTAATATTTTACAGCTGAATAGCAACAGCACAGACCTATAAGGAGATTTTTTTTTCCTTAGTTTTCATTTTGTTTGAGGGATTCAAGGAAGCGTTTTGCTAATGGCCCCAAATGGAGGAGTATTAACACTTTATTCTGTGTGGAATAAAAATAGGCTCAATTACTAAGTTGTTAGGCCATCTATATAATGTGTTGCACAAGGCCTGCATGCTTTGATTATATCCATGCAGAAAACTGTATGAATAACTTGTCTGTCTGCCACACTCAAATTACAGGGTATGCTTTCATTCTTACTGCGAGGAATGTTTATTTTATGACTGTTCTGAGTTCATGTACTTTTGAATAATTTTATTGGTGTTGTGTATTTCGGTAATTATTACATGATGGGGCATCAAAAAATAAGTATTTTTGTCACACATCACTTGAGGTGTTATTAGTATATTTGAACCAGTTATTACTTGGTAAAAACACCTTATTTCATAATATGTTAGATTTGTATTTGTGTATTTTTTTGAATGATAATTTCTCTGCAGATTGTATATTGCTAAAGAACAGAGGGAAATGTCAGTTCAGGGTTTCAGTTGTTTATTTACAGCATAGTTTTAATTGCTGTAAGGTAGAACTTCCAGAGCCATATAACAGGGAGAAATAACTGGTGGTGGCGCTTGAGTGCTTGTGAACTTGGCAGGCTTTGACTGACAGAAGGCCAGCTCCTTTCATGGCTCTTCAAGCCTCTGAAAATTCCCTGATGGAGTGGTACTCAGTCCCATCTCTACAGGCATTTTTTATGGGAATTGTGACTTAATTTTATTGTCAATGGGAGGCTATTTTAACTGTTTTCTTCTCCTTCAGGATTTGCGGTAGTTTAGTGACAGTGCACCTATTTGCTTTTTACTGAACTCTTCCCGCGCCTTCCCCCCTTGCCCCGCTGCCCCCTGCCGTAAATTGATCCTGGCTTTTTGAGAAGAGGAAGCTAGATAACTCCGATTCTCTCTAGAAATGTTGAGTCATTCCTTAGTCGTAAATGGTGTGACAGTTCTGACAGTAACCTGTTTAAAAGCTACCTGGTGAGTCAGAATAAGGTTTAGATTAATTTTCACTTGTGGCAGTGATGAAATTGCTTAGGAATCCAAGGTCAGAGAATGTGCATACCACAGTACGGGTCTTACAACTGAAATCCTGTTAGCTGCAGTTTTCTAAATCTGACGTTTTCATTCTGAAATGCCGGAGTGAGGTGCCGCATCCTGCCTGGGATTCCACAGAGGGCTGGGTCTAGCAAAATCTGAGATACAGTCAAAGATTGCAAGCAGATACTCCATCCAAACTTTAATTCTGTTTTCAGTCTTCCCAGATAGTCTCTCTGATCTGGCAACAGGCTCAAAGCTGCTGGTTTTATATATTTGTGTATGTATAAAAATGAAAAAACCTCCAAACCCTACTACTGCACTAACATATATTTTATGTATGTGTGTTTATATATAAAATACTAGCTTATATAGTTACTATAGTGTGTTTATTTAACTTTATATGTGATATATGGCTACTATATATGCTATGCTTTATATTCTATATATAGTAGACATCTGTGTGTTTGCATATAAATAGTAGCTCTGTCTAAAACTTTTTAAAGTGAAAAATATTAAATTGTGGGGGTTTAGGCATGCGAAAACCCAAGTACTATTGATTCTACCACCTTGCCCACCCCAAGAGATTTAGATGCTTAAGTGTATAAGAGAATTCTAAAAATGGGATTGAGTTTTTAAATTTTTTTTTTTTGGGGGGGGGGATTGTCATCATATTTATTATTCTATATAATACCTATTCATATATTATATATATTTAATATTATTTTAAAAGAAGAAACATTGCCATCAACAGAAGAGTTTTTTTAGCTCTTGGAAGGTCTCAGCAAGAATCAGTGTACAAGTATGTGTCGCATGATTTCTTGTTTCTAAATGATTCTGATAACTTTGATTATGTTCACATCTCATAATTTGGGTCTTGTGTCTATTTTCTTACCTTGTATTTTGTTCCATTACTGTTCTTAATCATACCAGAGACAGAAAGCCAGCCGAGCCAGGACTACATGGACTCCCTGCAGCGGCTGAAGGACACACTGAGCGAGCTGGAGTGCAAGCAGCAGTCCATCACCAGTGGACTGAGTGACTCCAGTAAGGTTGAGAAGGCCCTGCAGCAGGCAAAGGTAACTCTTAACTTTCACACTGAAGCAAGGAAGTTGCTTATTCAGCTACTGTTATCCTCCTGCCTTGTTTTCAGTTCCTCAGAGGGAAGTCGATCAGGGAGTGGTGTGTGGAAGCGGCCTCTGGGGGTTGCTTGCTTGAAAGCTGGGTCACCACAGGCTGCTGAGGGACGTGTCCAGGCGAGGGCTGGGAATCTCTGAGCCCACACTCTTTATAGCTTCTCTTGCTGCCTGTGCCAGGAGACAAGGCCAAGAGAGCTGGGACTGCTCAGCTCGGGGAAGAGGAGGCTCTGAGGGGTCTTCTCTGAAGTGCTGCAGCACCTCAGACCACCTCGGCAGCCTCCCCAGGCTCTCTCCAGTGTGCCCCTGTCTCCCTTGTGCTGAGGAGCCCCAAAATGGATGTCAGGGCCCCAGGAGCATCTCTCTCCTAGGAGCTTGGTTGGATCAGGTTGGCGACCCAATCCAAGGTCCGCTTCTTTGCTGCTGAGCGTGGCTGTGAGGAAAGCCAGGAGCCGGGGCCTGCCCTTCCCTCCCTTGGGAGCTGCCTTTCAGCTCTCCCTGCCTGAGCTGCGCTGCAGCTGCCTGGCAGCCGTGCCTGTGCCTGGCCTGCTCAGGCTTGCTGTCCTGGGGAGGCAGTGTCCCTCGTCCCCACTCTGCGGCAGTGAGGGCTCCCTGACCCTGTCTCTGCCCTCCCAGTGAGGCCGTGGTGTGCAGGCTTGTAGTCCTCTCCTTCAAGCACTGGGTATAGCCTACCCAGACATAGGGTACCTGCCTGCTTAAACTGTCTCTGAGGTTCAGCTGGTTAACAAATCCATCCCGTTTCATCCTGCTCGGCTGTTATGAAAGAATAACTGTAGTCCTGTGGCCTCCAGATTGCCTTTCAAAGGGAAACAGTGCTTGCAAGCCATAAAGGTAATTGATGCACAAATTTTGTCCAGTAGAAATGGTATTTTGTTTCCTATTATGAGCCTATAAAGGCTATATAAAGAAAATCTGTGGGTGACAGTTGCTTTGTAAATATCAGTTACTGGGGCAGGGCTGGAGTTAGGGGAGAGAATCATGTATCTCCAGTACTTTTTTTTTTTTTTTTTTAAAACCATAGATAAATACTTCCTGCCCCCTTCACTATCCCCCACTGCTTTTGTGGAATCATGGTTAACTTGGAAATGTGTATTTTTCTCTGTGTGGTGACATAAGAGGGCTGCAGGTGACTCTGGAGGAGCTCTTGAACTCCAGTTGCTGGGTGAGGAGAGGGTCATGTCTGTCTTTCTGTCCTTCTCTATTCAGCAGAGACTGATCAAATAGGTATTTTTAAAAGCCCAGTAAACAGGGGTGTTAGTGCTTTCTTTTTTTTGAACCAGCAGATTAAAAAAAGTTTGAGTTCTTTGGTTTTTTTCTTTTAATGTTGCTTCTGTGTTTAAAGTTGGCAGAGATTTTTCTGGTCTATCCACTGGCTGAATTGCAATGGCGTTTAGTCTTTGGAGGCTTGTCTTTTCCTACTTCTGCCTGAATCACTCCTCCCCCTTTTCTTCAGAGATGAACCTGAAAGGACGTACCATGCCAGTGCGGGAGCTTTAAAGAGTGTGATGGGAGATGGGAACAAACTGTAGATGATGAGCTGCTTGTGGACCTGGGATTGTCCAGCTCGTTCTTCTGCACTGTAGCAGGCACTGATAAGTGCTTCAGGCGTAGACCCAAGCTAGGAATTGACTCAGTCTGTGGCCCCCTGCACAGAAAGCTCTTGTTTGCAGAAACATACATCCGTCTTCCCAGTCTCATTGCTACCTCACTACCTATCTTTTTAGAGGAAATGGTACACTTCATCCTGTTTCTTTCCTGTAAATACAAAGTAAAATTGAGAACATAAACATATTGAAAATAAGATTCTTCCTCAGTAAAATACATGCACACACATCCCACATGTACACATTAAACCTATATACTAGTAGAGTTAAATTCATGAAATTAGTAATGGTTTTATGTGTTCATTCCAAATTTCTCTCTCAAATAGATTTTAAGCAGGATAACCAAAATGACCAGTTTAATGAAGTGGCAACATTTTTCATGTCTTGGCTTATACCTTCAGCTGTTATTTTTCCTTAATATTAAGAAATTAGCTATTTCAGCTCTAGTGACTCTTCATATCAGCAATGCCATAGTGAATATATTCAGATTGTATCCTCCCTGTATTCCAGCTGGAAGAGTAGCTTTCAAAACTCAAGTATCCAGAACTTTCATTGCAGCTAGATGTTATAATAATCTTACTTTATAAAACTTGGAAGGACACACTCAGCCTGTTTGTGTGGGCTTTATTGTTTGTTTTCTTTTTTTAAAAAAAAAATATATCTGTGGAGGGAACGGAAAAACTGATGTCCTGGTATGTCTACATGGCAGTTTCTTTTGTGACTGCAGTGTAGTGTAGCCGTTGCTTTGCTAACTTGAGTGCTGGTACCACACACCACAGGAGAGGTGTAGGTGCCTGGGTGTGTTTAGCTACACGGCCAAGCCTTACAGCCCATTCTGTAATATCTGCTACTGCACCAGTAGAGCAGCTGAAGGCTTTGCTGCTTAAAAGTTTGGTTGGACATCTCTGCTGCAATAACTGCAGTAACTGGAATACCACTCTTCACTGAATCTGTACTCTGCACAACAAAAGCTTTGATGTACTTGCACTTGTATGTAAGTGTGTACCTGTTGTATGGCTAACACTGGAAGCAGACATAATTTTTTTCTTTTTTCTTTTTTTCATTGTAGAATATTTGTGAGACACTGGAAGCCCAGAAGCCCAGGGTAGATAAACTTGCTGAAGAAACAAAGGCTTTGGAGAAACATGCTTGTTTGGATATAAAAAAGGTCTACATGCAAGAGTTCAAGCATGTGCAGGGACACTGGGACAAGTTAAAGCTCAAGATTTCCAAAGATGTTAAACTACTGGAGGAAATTACATCCAAGCTGAGAATATTTGAGGTAAAATGAAAGGAATTTTTTTTGTTACATAACTCAGTTGTTTTAGAGCCCTTTCTTTCTCTGTGTTCCTGCAGGAGTCTAGATGATACTGATTGAGAAGTGAAATGTTGATGGGCCACTAGCCTGGCAGAGGCTGGAAGCATATATAGTGTATTTGTAGCAGGGTAGCAGAGGACTTTTCACATGCCCAGGATATTATTTTATCTTCTAATAGAATTACTTTTCACTTACAGTTAGCATTCCTCTTCCTTCAATACCAGAAGCAAAGATTACACTTAAGTCAAGGGTATGTCAGCTGTTGAAGGCTTGATCCCACCAGGGGCTGAGTGCCCTCTATTGTGGTTGGTGTCGGATGCCCAATGCCTTACTAGTTTGACATCTAAAATTCCATACCTGCTACAGAAAACCTGCTCCTTCAGTACAGCCTGTTAAAAAAGGAAGTAAAGAAAATATTTGGGTATAGTGAGTTTTCCAGTTCCAACAGACGGCCTCTGAAGTTTCAGGAAGGAGAGTTAAAGAATCAAGATTAATCAGCGCTCTTATACGTTTTTATATATATATACACACACACACATATATATATGAAATCCTGCATAACAGAAGATCCCAATGCTTTAAAAATGAAGGGATTAAAAGCAAGGGTATTTAGATGTTTAACCCATTGATAAAGTGGGGAGAGATAAGTGCTTAAGTAACTTAGCCAGGGTTGACTCACTATTTACTGATCAGATGAGTTTCTTTGTGTTTGCTTTAGTCCCTTCTCTAGGCTATTTATATTCCTCTGGGCAGAGGAAAAAAATAATGAAAACTAAATATATCATGATTTAGCCCATGGCAATATTACTGTGACCCAAAAGTTAAATAGGCACTAACTGTTCTTCAGTATCAGCTTGAAAGTATAAGCTGCTCAGAGCAGTGTAAAAGCCCAAATATAGTGCCTTTTTTAAGAGTAATGTTTAACTAGACTTTAAATTTCATATTATTTTCATATTACATTTTAAACTTCAAAGAGCAAGAAGGTGCTTTTAGAGATTCTCTGCCTCTCAGGGTGAAGGCACGTGTGCATTAGCTAACAGAAATCTGTATTTTCACATGTATTAAACACATTTTAATGTGTGGAATTATTTACATTCTTTTCCATTTAACAGAGTATGTATCACACAATTTATAAACATAAGCAACTTGCTGCGTGTACCCTCTTCAGAACATTGGTGCCATGTGTGCACACCACCACTCTTCCCCAAAAGTTTCTTTCAGTCTTGGTCTCCCCTCCCTCTGAAACAGAAAACTGTTCTTTTGTTTGATAATGGATTCAAACTTCAAACTAAGTGGTTTTTGTGGTTTGTGGGGGGGTTTTTTGGGAGGGGGGTTTGGTGTGTGGGGTTTTTTTGTTGTGTGTGGGTTTCTTAATTATTTAAGCTAGATATGATCTTTAATGACTACTCAAGTATGGACATATGTGTTTAAACTGAAATTTATACAGTAAGGCCAGGTAATTGACTTGCATGATGTTACAGTGAAAGTTGGACAAGCTGTTGCTGATTATGGTTCAGAAGTAGTAAAAGCCTCAAGTCTTTTCTTTTTTTTTTTTTTTTTTCCCAAAACCCCAAACCTGGAAGAAGTCATAGTAGGGGTAACAGATTGTAACTAAATGACAATTAAGAGCAGAGCGCACACCCATGCTCCCATGAAAAGTTTTACTTTGGGGAAAAAGGCTGGAGGGAAAAACTTGCTGCTGCTCGTAAAGTGTTATTTGCTAATTATTTGTTTCAGGACTTCAGCTGCTCCTAGCAGTGTGTGTGGGATGTGCATGTATGAATAGCATAGGTATGGTAGTCCAGTCTAGGCTAGTGAACTTGTAAATGGAAGCCACAAACCAACCTATGGATAGGAGGAGGAATTGCAGGTTTTCAGAGGAAAAAAGTGTNCCCCCCAAAAAAAAAAACCAAAACCCAAAACCAAACAAACCCCAAACAAAAAAACCCCCAAAAACCCAAAAAACCATGTTCAGGAATATGTGTACTTGTGCACCTACATTTGAAAGAGTTTCTGCTTGTAGTCTGGTTCCTTCCAACCCATCCTTCTGTAGCTACTTGCAGCAGCCTGTGGGGTGATGTGGATCTGTGGAGGAGCTGATGTTGCTGGTCAGCAGGAGCTGACTGCCCAAAATGAGCTGGCTTGTACAGGAGCCTGAAAGAAATGGACATTTAAGACTTAGCCAAACCCTTGGTGATTACTTTCCAGCAACCACCTGACTTTGACCTAAATGTACAATATCCTACCATGTCTCATTCTCTTCCCTTCCCTCTCTTTCTGGTTATATTTCTTAGTTATTTAGCATGACAGAATAAATATTCTGCATGTAAGCCTTCCTCAACATCCTTTGTGCAACAGCTTTCTATCAATCTTGTTCTTCAAATGATTGCAGCTTTCCAGCTGACTTGATTATCTGTAGCTACACTGAGCAAGACCTACTTACCTCATCAGTTTTAGCAGCATTTTTTTCTCCCTTAATTTCTTGTAAGTGCAGAACTCTTCTTTTTCTGGACTTGAATCATGTTCAGTTGAGTGGTCTGTACATGCACCTACTTTCCTAAATCACAGCTTTAACTGGGTGAAGTATTGCTCCTGAAAACTGAAATTCTCATGTTTACCTGAGAGTAGGGTACATGTGTGCAGTATTAGCATGGTAGGTTTTTATTTAGTAATCAATTATTGAGTTTTTTTCAGCCAAAGGTGAAGTGCCCTGTTCTCCACAGCTGCTCAAAGTGATTTGGTACCACCATGCATATGAAGTACTCACTGATGAAAGATGTAGATTTTTATGCCCATGGGAGTTTTGAAGAGCTACAGAGAGCAGAGTGTTGAAGCCACGTGCTGTTGTATAGATCTGAGAGCAGAATTTTGTCCCGAGTGAGATGTTAAAAACTTTCCTGTTACCTTAAAAAGAAGTGCAGAAGCTGAAAAAGAAATTAAAGCAGAAGAAACAATGGAAGTAATTATGAAATAGTTGAAAATGGAAGAAATACGTAGTGATGCTATCTGTAGAAATTTGGGGCTTACAGTGGGGGTGTTTTCTCATGAACTGAATTTTTAAGTACACAGTTCCTGTGTTTTCTAAATGTTTCATAAAGCTGTCAGTGGATGGACAGTCATGTATTCATATTCTCTGATTTTTCCTTTTGAAGGAGTGGTGCTAATCTTTACAGAGATTTTTGTAGCCTAGCACTGTATGAATAAAAATGAGAATGTGGAGCAAGTTGAATAAAAATGTTGTGGATGGCATTGGACAGATCAGGATGGAACTTGCACTGCAAGAAAGATTGATATGGGAAACTGGGTATATGGTCCTGATGCAGACACTGAATGAGTCAGTACTGGAGACACAAGATTAGTTTGGAGAATGGCTGGGCAGTATCTCCTTGGCTAAGAGAGGAGATGAAATGTCTGGCTGCTAAAGGGAAAAAAAAAAAAAGAAAAGTGGGGGAGAAAAGGGGAAAAAAAGTAAGTGAATGGCAACCCTTGGAGAACATGTGGTCATGTGCAACTACACAAAAGTGTTGGTTTATTTTTAATGTTTCTTTTTTCCTAATTTATCTCTAAAAACTGGCATTTCCCAAAACAGCACTCCTCACATTTAGGTTTTTGAAAAGAAACTGAACGTAAGTATTCTGATTTTAACAGTGAGCAGACAAAAGAACAGTGCTTAAAATGTCCTTGCTAGTCTGAGCAAGTCAGTGGCAGATCTGCCTGTGGGTCCTGCTGCTCAGGTGGCGCTTCTGTGATTTGTGATGTGACAGAGGCTCCCCCAAGCTGACAACGTGTGCATTAGTGACATGATCTGTGTTTTACTGTGAGACTGTCTGTAGTGGTCACGTGATGGGAAAAGTAGACAAGGCTCATCTTATCAGTTTTGCGTCTTGTATTTTCTAGAAGAAAATTTCTGTATCTTGTATTCTCTGTTATCATACCTCTAATAATGCATGGCTTGCTGTGTCTTTGATTATGTGTCACCTTCAGTTCTTCTAAATCTACTGCATGGCTATACATCATGTGGTTTTTCTAGGAGTGAACAAGTTAAGATTCAGCACATTTGATCTTTGTTCCTGCCTGGAATAAATTTTAGAAATTGATCCAGTGTTTTAGTTCACGTCTAAAAATTTTGAGCTCTTGTACATCAACAACCTACACTGGGTATTTGGCCATTGGTAATTATTTACCTGTGCAGTGCGGGAGCAGTTACTTCATTAAACTTCTGTAGACTTGGCTTGTGATTCAGCAAGTTATTTAAATGTGTGCCTAACTTTGTGAGTAATCCCGTTTAATTCACTTCAGCTACTTATGTAAGTAGCTTACTGTAAGCAAGCTAAATTAGGTATGTGCTAAAATGCCTTGCCAAATGGCAGCCTTTATAAATATGTATTTTTTTTTTACATTAAGCTGTGGTTCACTGTTAAGCCTCCTGGGGTCTGTTTTTTGGAAAATGATTTTCAGGCTAATCAGCTGCAGGAAATTCCCCCAAAATGGAAAAGGAGTGAAGAAAATGTCATGACTTTGACCTCTAATGGTAGCATTGGCCTAAAAATAAACATGTTCTTAGTCTAATGGGTTTTCATTAGTGCAGACATTTTTTTGAGAAGCAGTGTGTAATGTATTGATCTTGAAAGAACTTACTGCAAGGTTTTTAAGGAAACAAAGTGTGTGCTTTCCTCCTCAGTGACATGCAGAGTAGAAGGTGAAGCTGATGAGCTTTGACTCGGCTTCTCAATAACAGTGCTCTGTGATGACGATTGTGTCAGAAGAAAAAAATGCCATCTATTAAAAACCCCAACCAAACAGTCCAAAAATATTGAATAAAAAATGTCCAACTGTATTATTAAAGAATGACAATCATATAACTCAGTTGAACCAGGACAAGGAAAAACTTTCTCCCTGCTCTATGTTTTGGTGGTTTAAGGTGGTTTTATTTGTAAGGGTGATCTGGAACATAAACAATTGCATGGGAAGGAGGTGACAACCCTCCTGTCTCCCACCCCACCTACCTCATCTCAGGAGATAAGGCAATTGCCAAATGTTAGGTCAGGTAACTCTGAAAACGTGTATGTATTTACTTTTTTTTTTCTGCCTGTGCATTGCTCTAGTGAGTACAGTAGCTGCTATTGGCCTCAAACAACTAGATTTTTTTCTTTAGTCGTTAGTCTAATCCTCTGCAGTATTTTCCTTTTATGCCTGTGTTTCTCTGTAAGGCGAATGGCTTTCCCAGCATAGCTTCTACCTGTCAAGTATGTTTAGCGTTACCCCCTCCTCTTCTTCCTGCATGTATTTCTGTAGGGCCCTCTCTTTTCCTTGGAGTGCAATATGTCTCTCGAACGAGTATGGTGGAAGCAGTTGTATATGATTTCTGTTGTCAGGAAAATGCTGTTCCCAGCCTTCAGACAGGTCCTTCATGTGAAGGGTAACCACATACTTCTTGAAGCCATGCTTGCCTCTTTATTTGATCCCGTGTTCTGGTGTGATAGATAGCCTGGAGCAGTGTAGTGTCAATTAAACCATGCTGTGGCGTGGATGGGAGAATATCACTATTGTAAATTTAANCGGACGACGGACCAAAACAACCAAAAGCAAAAATTAAACCAAAGCTGGTCTGATTCAAATCCAAGGCGGTGCTAGCAGCTTGTAGAATATTCTTTTGACACTGCTAGAAGTTGAAATGCAACAGCCATACATTCTTCATCACAGCATTGTATCAACTCTTTATTACTGTATTTGATTTAGGCTGATTCAAAAGTCGTTCAGAAGTGGATGGATGGTGTGAAAGACTTCTTAGTGACAGAAAAGGCAGTTCAAGGAGATACCGAAGGACTTCAAAGACAACTTGACCAGTGCACAGTGAGTTTTGCTCTTCTGAGGAATCATTTGAAATAATGACTAGCATCTCTTCTTTATTTTGTTTGTATTATTAAATATTCTCCATGGCATATTCCATAAAATGTGCCAGAAAAATTCTTATCTTTCTTTGGGGCACTTTTTAATTGGTTCCTTGTGTGTAGCCATAACACTTTTTGTGCTTTTCAAAGGTCTTTACCATATTTACAAATACTCATCTATAAGTTGACATTATTTCCTCTGAAAATGTTTATATATTTTTCCCAATTTTGTGATTAGGTAATTGAATCTGTGAGTGAGAAGTGCTTTCTGTGTTAAACTCCCAAGGGCAATAAAAATAACAAGAAAATAACTCTGATGAAACTCCTAGGGTTTATGAATTGTATGTGCCTTGCAAGTAAGAGTCCTTCCTAGCTAGTGGCACATAATGATCACAAATAGGTAGAATTTCATCTTATAGTAAGTAATTACAGCATACCTTCAAATGTTTGTTTCTGGGAGAAGAATACGAGTCTGAGGTATGCCAGAAACATCAGGGTATTTAGTGCACATAATCTTAAAACTTGCATTGTTCTGGTGTTGATATTTGGCATGTGAGAATGTTTGCACTGTGTATGGCAAGCTGCATTTTGGTTTTTAGTTGCATAGTTCTGATGTTTTGGGCCACTGAAGGATTGTTTTAAACACTCTGGTATTGAACACAGCATCAATCTGCATTTTTACTGAAGTTTCTCTGGAATAATTAAAATTTACAAAGCTATAGGTATCCTATAAATTTATGTAATGTCTTGCTAAAGAAGAATACTCATTTTCTCCCATGTGTGCTCAGATGTTTGTCAATGAAATGGAGACGATTGAACCATCACTGAAAGAGATGAAAGAAGTAGAGTCTACTTTAAGAGCTCAGCCTATTGCAAGCATAAATACTTGGGCAAAGTCTAGACTAATGGACTGCCAGACTCAATGGGAGAAACTGAGCAAACAGGTGAGTTCTCCATACATTGCTAGTGCTTGCTTGTTACTGCAGCTGTTTGTTCAGTTATGTGGCATTGATAGGATGGTGAAGAGGTGAAGCACTGAAACAGTGGGACATACAGTGAAAAGTATGTTTTACTTCTTCCACTGTCAAAGTGGCTGAAATCCAGCTTGGCCCAGTGAATCCTTCAGAAGTGCAAATATGTTAGGGGATACCTGTGCAACAGTAGTTTTGTTTGAATATATGCACCTCTCGGTACCTAACTGGAAGGAGCACAGTGAACTCTTTAATTGTTTGTAACTAAAAATTAATTCGTTCACTTTACCTCATGTTGCTCTTTCTGGGGTGGGTGGGAGGGAAGTCTGACCTTTTTGTTCTGTTGTTCCTGAAATCTGGAATATTATTCTGGCCCTGTGTAAGTTCTGCCTGCTTCCAAGCAGCTTTAAAAAATAAATGGCTATAAATAGACTACCACTTCAGTCTAGTGTATTCGGTTGTTTCTTTTGGGTGGGAGCTTTCTGCAGTGTCTAGAAACATACTTCTTTAGTTGCAATGCCTGGCGAGCATCTGTGTTGGAGAACCTTGCTGTTGATATAGAATCCAGATTGCCTGGGCTGTGGAAAGAAGCGAGGCCTGAAGGGTGTTTTAGTGCTCTGTATAAAGATATATATAAAGATATGATATTTGTGATCAGAAGAGGTTTTTTTTCCGTCTGACTTCTTCCAGGGATTGTTACCAGTTTACGTGCAATGAGGGGAAAAAAGGTCATTTTCCTCCTTCCCTCACCTCTAGATTTTGTTGATCTGCTAAAAAGGGATCATGAGTTCGTGTGTGTGTGCAAAAGTAAAGGTCTTTTGTTAATTAAAAAGGCCTGAAAATGTTCTGGTAGTAAAATGTTTTAACAACGACTTGTGGTTTTTCATATATACAAGGACATTTAAGTAACAAAACTGCTGTTCCTTTCTTCACTTTGGATTCTAGATCGTTAGTCAGAAAAATCGCCTGTCTGAAAGTCAGGAAAAAGCTGTAAATCTGAAGAAGGATTTGGCAGAGATGCAAGAATGGATGACCCAAGCTGAAGAAGAATATTTGGAGAAAGATTTTGAATACAAGTCCCCTGAAGAGCTAGAGAATGCAGTGGAGGAAATGAAGGTCAGGAATACCAGGTCATAGTAGAGACCTGATTAAAGAGAAGCAAAACTTAATGGCTTTGGGGGTTGACCTTTTGTGGACTTATTATCTATGTAGAAAGGAGCTCAGGTCATGACAAGATTAGTGATATTTTTCAGCTTTGCTTTATGGAATTTTTTGTTTTTAAAGCACAAACTATAAAAGCAGATGTTCTGTTTGGCCACGAGGGGTAGGGATTTCATAATGAATAGCAGCTTGCCCAGCTGTTGAGCTAGGTTTGCTATGTATAGCATATTAAACACTAAGAGTATGGAAACTTATTGCAGGAGACAAAACTTGAGAAAGAAAGAAAAGGTGATATTATACCTGTCTAAATTAGCAGTTGTGAAAACATACTGTTCTGCTTCTAGCTGTTGGGCTTCAGTTTCTTGTCCCCTAGATATAGTAACTCCACATTTAGAAGAGCAGTTTAAAACAGTTCTGTTGTAAAAACTGTTAAAACAGCTGTTGTGTTCTGCATCTATCGCAAACAATGGTGCTGATCCCTGCTTCTCTAATTTTGGGACTGGTGGCCAAAAAAATGGAGAGGAAGGAGCTATTTTTGTCTCATTATAAACTACCAGTTGAATAGATAGTTTTATTGGAGTACAGAGTAAACGTTAATTCTTTCTGCTTTTAAATCTGAGAGTTCAGGCATATCTTCACAAATGTTTTGACTTGTATGCACGTTATTTAAATGAGTATCCACTACACTGTTACTCGATGGAGCATAAAATAAAGAATTTTTTCTCCCTTACAAGTGCTTTGACAAATCTATTTGAAATTTTGAATTGTGCTTTTTGAAGGGGTTTTCTGAAGCAGTCTTTAACAAGTGCTTTAATATATTCATGTCCTTTGAAGCCATTTGAGATTACATAGTCTGACAGCCTGCTGAACACAAGCCAAGAAAAGAAAGAACACTATTTTCATTGGCAAATCTGAGAGACTTTGAGCACATTTACCTTTGTCAAATTCAGATTATATTCTGTACTTTTAAATTTGGCAGACATGTCAGTGAGCCAGTAAGCTTCCTGTAACACTTGCATATCCTCTTTCATTTGCAGTAAGAATATTATTCTGGGACTACTTTTAGGACTGGGAAAAAACACTCTCTGTATATTTGACCAGGAGCATTTTTGCATAAGGTTTTGAAAAACTTTTGAGCTTGCCTGATTCTGCTCTCGTTTGAACAGAGAGTGGAACTCCTGCTGACATTTGAAGGAGTAGGTTTAAGATGAGGCTAGGTGGTTTTTGATAATCCTGCCATAAAAATATGTTCCCCAGATTTTTCCATTCTCTGCCGTTCCATTAACTGGCTTTTTTTTTTTGATTGCCTTACATTTAGAAGACATCTCTAACAATATATGCAACAATAATGCTGTCATGTACTAAACTCTACCATAAAGTGCAGTGCCTTATATATCAGAGGTACTTCAACTTCATAAAACTGTTGTTGAAACCTCAAAAGAATGAGATATGTGACAGTCTCTATTTCTGGAGCCTTCTAGTTGTCTCAGCAGAGACAGGCTCAGACTGGTCTGTGTGATCTGTCTTCCAGCTGTCCTGCTTCCTGAATTCTGGTTAGGGCAAAATTTGACAACTGATAATACGATTTCTTCAGGCCTGTGTGTTGGGAGTTGTACTGTGCTTACCCTGTATATTTGTTACCAAGCTCCTCTGAGTGCAGTTGGGTTGAAGGAATTCTTCTGGTTGTCCTTTTTGCATGTTCCTCTAGCGTATCCAACAGCTGTGGGAAAGGTCCCAACTTTGTAGTTGCACGTGTCCCCGGTTTCCTGGATAACATTGGGAGATAGTTACTGAGCTCTGAGACTTATACCTTCTGTAAATTCACCCTACCTTTTTCTCCCCAATATGCTTGTTGTTAACAAACCTCTTTTTTGTTCATTTCTCTTTTTCATATCTGTATGCTAGCATATAAATAGCACTGAACTTAATCTTTTTTTTGCTTTGTCATGGATTTTTAATGAACAAACCATAAATGGTAAATATGTCTGTATGTTTAATAAAATAGGATTTTTCAACGCTTACTAACATAATCTGAATTCCATGCAAGTTAGTGCCATATTTTGTTGTGCTCAGACCCAAGAACATGGCAGCAACACTTCCAAGGTTAAACTGCTGATCTTTGGTTTGAGTTGTGAATAGCTGACTGTATGGCAATTGAGGGCTGATCGTGTAATACATTTCTTTGGGCAGAGAGCGAAGGAGGATGTGTTGCAGAAAGAGGTGCGGGTGAAGATTCTCAAAGACAACATCAAGATGTTGGCCGCCAAAGTGCCATCTAGTGGTCAGGACCTGGCGACCGAGCTGAACGTTGTGCTGGAGAACTACCAGCTACTGTGCAATCGGATCCGGGGGAAATGCCACACTTTGGAAGTAAGAATGATAGCTCTTAGCTTAGTAAAACGGAGGCAGGTGGCACAAGGGGAATGGAGGACACTGAAAATGTCCAATTTTGTCACTCAATCCAGTAGCTTCAGCACAAATGCATTTTGCTGTGGCTCCTTTCCAAGATTACTTTCCCTTGAGATGGCATGCTTGGAATCCATGAGACACCATCTAACTTTGCTTTTATAATCTGTATTGTAATCAACAGTTGTGCAAATAATTAACCTTGTCTCACAGCTCTGTTATCTGTCCATGCGTCTTCCAAAATGACAAAAAGAAATTTCTCAGAGATTAAAAGTTGAAATACGATGATAATTAGAACATGTTGATTATAGTTTGGGGTAGGTTTTGTATGTCCTGTCTTTCAAGAGGAGTGGATGCATTTTGTCACATTCTTAAATCATTATAAGAATCTGGATGTCAGTAGTAATTTTAGTATGAGTTTAGAGACTTCTATGTGTACCTTGCATATTTCTTTTTATCTTGCTGCTATAGTTGCAGGTTTTTCTGTCTAGAACTTACTGTGCCATGGCATCTTTTTGAATTTTTTCTACTTGTCTATTTTAGGTGAATGTCTCAAACGTAATTTCTTTATGAGCTATGCCTGGCATTCCAGGCTAATTTATGTTTTTTCTGTTGCTCCTAGGAGGTGTGGTCCTGTTGGATTGAGCTGCTTCAGTATCTTGATTTAGAAACAGCTTGGCTAAACAATCTGGAAGAAAGGGTGCAAATGACGGAAAATCTGCCTGATAAGTTGGATGCTGTCAATGATGCTCTTGAGGTATTGTAGTCATTCTATCAGATTGGTAACTTTTCAGATAACTCTGTTTAAAAAAACCCATAAATTCTACACTTCAGTAGAATACTGAAATATGTGTTGAATATTCTGATTCTTCAGGTTAAATGAACATATTACTCTGAATCTGGAATGGATATTTGTAAGATCCTCCACCAAAAGCTGAATTTTGCTGTACACGTTTGTGCCATACTTGGCACCATGATAAAATTGTATGCTCTCTCCTGTCCTGTGTAAAATGATTAATTCCTTCCAGCACTATAATATGAAATGATGTGAATAGGCAAGAAGTGCTGTGAAGTTCAATTATCTAAAGCAAAATGACCACTGTATTTGCCTTGTGCCATCATGGATTAAGCCATAACTAATTCATGCTTTTAGAGCACACTCAAGACATTTGAAGTGTAAAACTTCTGTGTATGCAGCCAGATTTCCACCTCTGAAAATGCAGTAATATTCAGTGTCTCGACCTTTAAAACTTTCTCTGTTAATTAGTCCCTGGAATCAGTCCTGCGTCATCCAGCTGATAATCGAACCCAGATTCGGGAACTTGGGCAGACGTTGATTGATGGAGGAATTCTTGATGATATCATCAGTGAAAAACTGGAGGCTTTCAATGCCCGCTATGAGGAATTGAGTCACTTGGTAAGAATTTGGGGGCAGGATTGAAGTAGACTGGGCTTTTCAGCTCAGTGGTCTGAAATGATTCCTGTTAGATAGCTGAATTCATAGATGCATGACTGCAATACAGGAAAAGAGGAAAAACCTTCTCAATGTTGTCAGCTGTTTTCAATTTGGAATAATGCCCTAAGGGCAAGATGTGTCTGTGGTTGTTGTGGGTGGTGGGTTTTTTTTTTCCTTCCCCCTGACTTGAGTCAGGTTTTGTTTTGCACAATTGCATGCCCTTGCACTGCGGGGACCCCGTGGTATTTTTCCATGTAATTTTGACAAAAAGGCAATTCCAATCTCAAGGGGGACAGTTCAATAACTGAGGTTAATATTCCCTTCCTACTGCCATAAATACTTGTGAGCTGCTCACTAACTGTAAAAATGAGGAACACGAGTAAATGACATTTTCACTCTGAAATAGCTAGGAAGAAGTCACACTGAAATAAGAAACAGAAGGAAAACATTCTTCTTGTTCCCCATCTATTATGTTGTCCCCTTCCTCTTCTCATAATTCAGCTTAATTTTTTCTAGATTTAATAAGTAGAGGAAGACTAGCTGTATTTCAGGTTGCATAAATTTGTAACTTGTGTTCTGTATCCTGGTAATACAGGCCTCTGCCAAATTGTAGGATGGGAGTTTTTTTCTGTCACTGCCAAAGTGTAGTCACAGAGGGAATTTCATTTCATCCTCATTACAATAAGCAACATGAATGCATGGGGCTACGTGCTGTTGTTTAAGTTAGCATTCACTATTGTTCTTCCTGTTAGAACAGTACTTTATTGCCATATAAAAACTATCTGCTTTGGCAGCTGCAGCGCTGACACACTGGGCTGTTGACAGCTTTTCACATCTCTCTGTGTGTGTACGCACCCACTGGTCTGTGTGTGTGTTGATAGTGAGGAATTTGTGTTGCCACACAAGTAGTGACATTTCAGATGAACTTAGAAGTTTTGCTGTTGAAGGGAGATGCAATGGAGGGAAGGAACTGTGAACCTGTGTTTTCACACTGTAACAGAAAGACAGAGTTTATTGTTTTGAAAGAAAATGTGCAAGTTTACACATCAAACAGTAATGATCTATAGTGTATTACAAAGTCCCTGATTCCTATGGAATAGCTAGTTTTTGAAACTGGTATGTTTTTAACAGCATACTTTCTTCCTGAGGTGATAGGAGAGACCTGTTTTTGCTATCCTGTATATCTAGCAGCAGGACTCTCCTTCTGTGCCACTGTGTCAGTTACCGGTATGAATTGCAGCAGGCTTCAAAAATTGCTGCCTTCTAGTGCTTGCTTTTGCTCTTTTTAGACAGTCCTGGCATAGGATTTTTTTGGGTCTCCCCCACCTTGTTTTGAGAGAGTTTAATATAATTTGTATTGAATTACTGCTCCATCTTGTCTTACCTTTCTGTCCCACTCAGGCGGTGAGCCGGCAGATCACCTTGGAACAGCAGCTTCAGACCATGCGAGAAACTGACCACATGTTGCAGGTCTTGCAGGAAAACTTAGCGGAGCTGGATAGACAGCTGACATCTTACCTGACTGATAGGGTAGATGCCTTTCAGATGCCCCAGGAGGCCCAGGTATTCCAGTATAGCTTTTCACTAGAAAACATTTTGAAATATATCATGATAGTGCTCAGCCTAGACTTAGTAATTCATGAAGGCTTCATTTCAGTCCTGTGCTGATATACTAGGTGATATCTTTTGTAATCTGGATTGTTTTCCCATTTTAAGAAGGTTGTATTGAATATCAATCTTAATGGCTTTCAATTTAGCAAGCTGTCACCAGAGCCAGAATATTTAAAATAAACCTGGTAGTGTTTAATTTTTACAGATTGGATCTACTTCTGGTGGGTAGTAGGTGGTAAGCAAGTTCTTCCCCTCTCTGCAAGCAATTTTGTAACATATTGTTTTCCTGTTTCTATGATGTGGCAGAAAATTCAAGCTGAGATTGCAGCTCATGAATCCACCTTAGAGGAGCTCAGGAAAAGTGCTCGCTCTTTCCCTCCTGCTTCTCCTGAATGCAGGTCTCCCCGTGGTGGAACTCAGCTGGATGCTTTGCAGGTAAAAATATGAGTCGCATTGAGAATTTCAGTGTGAAGAGCTTCTGGTTTTCAATTTACGCACTGCTGTTGTCAGCCTGTAAATTGCTTGGTGCGGTCAACCGAACCTCAGAAGTAAATAGTATATGCTTTTACATGCTTCCATTAGGAAACAAGCAGCACTAGATGAATTGAATAAGGAATTTTAAGTTTTGTAAGTATCCTGGGATAAATGCTGAAAGTCAGAAAGTCTCTGTAATTTAGTAGAATAGATATTTTGAAAGTGTATGATACAGAATTATACTCTTGCACCTCAGGTGGAGATTAGGAATAGGTGATGGAATGTGGCTTGGCAAATAGTATTGCCATGTATATTGAGTTTTGGTGGCATGAGTTGAGTTAGAATCTGCAGGGGGAGATGCTTTAAATGTTATTTTTTGAAGTGCAGATATTAATTTAAAACAATCTTTTAACATAATATTCATTTAAACAGAGAAAACTCCGTGAAGTATCTACAAAGTATCAGCTTTTCCAGAAACCAGCCAACTTTGAGCAGCGCATGTTGGATTGCAAGCGGGTATTGGATGGTGTAAAAGCGGAACTTCATGTCTTGGATGTGAAAGATACTGACCCAGATGTAATCCAAGCTCATCTGGACAGATGCATGGTAAGTATGCAATGTTCTTAACTCATGCTTGGGGGTGTTTGTTTCTTGCGTGATTCTTCTTGCCTAAACTCTCTCTTGAGGAAATTTTGCTTAAAGTCCTGATGGAACTGTTAAAACTCTTTGCAAAACGCAAATGGGACTACAAATTGATCACCAATATACATATTTGGTTTTTTTTAGAAACTCTATAAGACACTCAGTGAGGTGAAATTGGAGGTTGAAACTGTCATCAAGACAGGAAGGCAAATTGTACAGAAACAACAGACAGATAATCCTAAAGGGATGGATGAACAACTGACAGCATTGAAATGTCTTTACAATGACTTGGGGGCACAGGTAAGAAAAAACAAATGTATGTATGAACATTTGTCTGCATATAAATTCCCTTCTTTATTGTTTTGAAATCAGATGCTGTTTTAAGTTTGATTCTGAAGCTGATACTGTATAGGCTAGTTGCTACATCCAGGAGCAATCAGTTGAGAGAGTAAAGTTTACACATAACAATCCTGTAGTTGTGCAAGACCCCTGTGCTCACAGAGTGTTCCTGAAGGGGAAGTAGCCTTGAAGAAAGGAAGGTTCATAAAGCTTTCATCATTCTGGCAAAGGTGGCCTGCTATTCCTTAAAGTCTTTGAGCACTGTTGTACCTTCTCTTGCCTGCAAACCAGCCTGCAAGATAATTTACTATTGGATTGTCATATGAGAAGTGTGAGTCCCTGTACATTTTTTTAGGATGTGTCATGATGGTTTCTAATCGTAATCCAACTAACGGGTTGCTCTCAGTATGAAATAGAAAATGCAGGCAAGCCTGTATTTGCCATGAACTGCATTAAATATTGATTTGAGTAATTTTCATAGTAATTGAATAGTTATTTATCAAGTGAAGTGTTTAAAAATGACTAAACCCTTAGGGGGCAGGGGATTCTTTTCCTACCTAAATTAAGACAGAAGTCCAAGCAGACTCATGCCTTTTCAGTGCTCTGTGAATGAAGCTGTGGGTAAGTGGCCAGATTACATTGTTGTAATATCTTGAAATGGACCCTAGGAAATATTTTATTGTTGTAAAATGAGTAACATTCACGAAGGTGTGGATTCTAGTGGAACCTGTATATCTGTAACTCAGAAAGCATATAGACAAGAAATTGGGAAAGGATAGAAAGGAAGAGTTATTTGCAGTATAATGTTGTGATTTTGTTTGTCCCTGAATTTTTTTTTTAGATCTTCAAAGAATGCATTATTTTGAATAAATACATGCAAACACTAAGCTGAGACAGAGGGCAATTTTTCGAAATGTCAGTTGATTCTGACGACTATGTTGGATTTATTCTCAAGTCTGTGTTAAAGTTTGACCAGACTAATTGTGTAGCCGGTGTGAAACAGAATTGATTATACCGCAGCAAACATCAGATTTCCTATTCACTTTACTGAGATGTTTTCAAGGGCGGACTAGATTTTCAGTGAAACTTTTCTTTACAGCTTTCTGCTAGCTATAAATATGAAAAGGAACTGAATTTTACCTGTGTGACTGACTGAATTCTATATCCCCTTGAGTTTCAGTTAAAGGTTCACAATAAACAAAATTTAAACATCCATTTGGTGACTACTAGTTATAAATAAGTTGGTATGCAGATTTCTTTGTCTCCTTTAAGTGTATCTTAGTTTAAAATTATTCTAGTTTTATATATTCTGCGTTGTATAGTAAGATGCAGATATTTATAAACGATTTCTCTTTTCAGGTTCCTTCCCTAATGCAAGACAGTCTTAAAATGCAAGGATTTTATATATTCGGGTGGATACTTTAGCTGCTAGCACTTTGGTTTTGCTATCTTTTAAAATCTAATTTTGTTTTCTTTTTTCCTTTTTATTTTTTTTGTAGGTGACAGAAGGAAAACAAGACCTCGAAAGAGCATCGCAGCTGGCACGCAAAATGAGGAAAGAGGCTGCCTCTTTGTCAGAGTGGCTAGCTACCACTGAGGCTGAGCTTGTGCAGAAGTCTGCTTCAGAGAGCTTGCTTTCTGATCTAGATTCAGAAATTGCCTGGGCCAAAGTAAGCACACTCTAAATATCTGTAGAATAAATTGTTAACATTATGGCAATACTATGTAGAAGTGGCTGTGAATTTAAATCCCTTAACTTGTTCCTAAATCTCTTCCATCATGAAATTTTAGTAGATTCAGTAGATCATAGGCAGTTACCTTACTGAGTCTTATCTTGCCTCAAATGTAAATGGCCAGTGAAATATTAAAGAAATTACTACATATTTGGTATTAATAGGTATTTAAGTGATGTACTGTATCTCTTAACACAGTTCATAAGTATAATATTCTTAATTATCAGCAATTTTAATTTTGGGCTGGGTCAAATATTTTACTAGTAGAGCAAACTGAAAATTCACTGACACTTCTAATGAAAAATTGAGTTTGCAAATTTTCATTGAAACAGCTTTGTCTTCAAAATTGTGAATTTGAAAAGCAAAAAACTCCTGTAATTCCATATTTTCTTTCATCTATAAATTGGAACTTTTCATGGAAGCAGGCGAACGTGTTATAATTATTCTGAAGCAAAGTATCTATTTTTCTCACACTGTAGAAACTTGTATATGTAATAACTAGAGTTAGGAACAAGTTCAGCAATACTGATCTTTCCAGTCATTTTCTGTGACCTTTTACTTTTGGAATAGTTCTGTGTACAATCTTAAAACGTGAAAGCTTACAAAATTACAAACACATCTCACTATAACCTGTTCTCACCCATTTCACTCAGGATTAGCTATTATTAGCCCTACACTTCTGCTGTGGCAGTACCCCTAAGATTTCTTTCCAAACAAGCTTGTAAATACTTACTGAAGTATACTTACTATACATTTGTAAATGATGCAAATAGTTCATGAACTCTTACACTGCACCACCAGGAGGACAAGCCCTTTATGTTGCATGCAAAGTTGTCCTTCCTGTCTTAAGATTTTCTAGCAGCAATTTTAAAATGTAGTAACTTGAGTATTTGTTTCTGTCTCTAAGATAATAAGTTATGATAAAATAATAAATTATTTATTTCACAGATAAGATGTTCAAGGAACTCCAGACACTAGTTGTGATTAACTGCATTCTTCTACACACTGTGTGCTGACATCAAAGAGCTTTCTAAACAGCCAGATGTTATCAATAATAATCAGTGATCTTGTATGGCAAGAGGTGCCATATACTGATATTCAAGAGATGGTATATTACTTAATTTGCATGTCAGTATGCATTCCTTCAAAGAAGGTGATTTTTTTCGATTAAAAAAACCTATTTAAAATCAGAGATTACTTAGAAAAAATTAGAGCTAAAGATACATATATTTACATATCTACATATAAGCAATATAACAATGGGGCTTCTGTAATATGTAGTAAGTGAATTGAACATATGCAGTAAGGAGTGGTGGTGGTTCTCAAAAAAAAAAAAAAACATTGAGCCTTGGCCTACCACTTTTCTCAGTTACCAACTGTAAAAGTACTTTAATAGGAAAAGATACAGAGAAATCCAAAGCGTGTCTTGAAAATTGCATTTTCTGTGGTGCTTGACAGTGCAGAAAAGAACCTTTTAAAATTGGACCTCTAATGTGGTGCATTTGCTTTACCTACATAGTGAAAAGGAACTGTGAAGATAACAGATATGTATAAAACAACAAAACAAAAAGGTCTCCAGCTAAGTTATTCAGGACACTTACGTGCATCATGCTCTTGCGTGCACTCTCAAAAATAAGAGATCACTATCTGCAGAGAGTGAGTATAAATGGAAGGTGATTCTACTTGGTTTGATTTTTCTCAAGTTAAGATAATCTATGCTACTATTTGTTTCCTGTGGAGGTAAAAATCTGGCTCGCTTGCCCCTGTGATTGGGAGCAGTGTGCAGCATTAATGGCTCCTCTTGTTTCAGAATGTGCTGAGAGAGCTGGAGAGGAGGAAAGCTGATCTGAAGAGCATCACGGAAAGCTGCACTGCGCTCCAGGCTCTGGTGGAAGGGAGTGAGTCTTCCCTGGAGGAGAAGCTGTGTGTCCTTAATGCTGGCTGGAGCAGAGTTCGGACCTGGACTGAGGACTGGTGTGACACCTTGTTGGTAAGTTGCACGTGTGAGAAATATCTAGGGTGATTATCCCTCTACACCCTTGGACTAGTTGCAGTTTTTACTTGTCTCACTTCACTGTGATGTGAAGCTTCCATGGTGCCTCATGGTCTTAAAGGAATGTAGAATGGATATCTGGTTACTCTGTAGATGGAGAGGTGAGTCATGAAGTTATATACAATGAGGAAGGTGGGAAACTCTTTTGCAAGCGTTTTAGATGTGCTGATGGGCATTGGTGCCATGTGCTTGGTAGTAGTGGCTATTGCTCAGTGGGTAGGAGACGAAAATGCAGAATCTGGATGTGAGAGTGATGAAATTATGTAAATATCCCAGGCAGGCAGTTAACTTGACCTAGCGGGAATAACCTGCTTAGTTGTAGAGAATAAAACTAGGTTTAACTTTTTTCTTTTGCCTTTTGCCTTTCTCTTTCTCCTGGCTTCAGTGCTAGGACTGTTTTCTGGGTTCTTCCTCTCCCTAGACTTTGTGGTGTAATTCGTCTTTTCTATAGAAAATCCAGCATATGCTTAGTGAACACCTTTCACTCATCTGTTGTTTTAATCTCTTTATCTTTCCTTTCTCCCCCCAACCCATTTTATGTGTCATCACATTACATTCTTAATCTTTTGTCCTTATTTACAAATTTATCTCCTTGTACTTCTTCCTGGTTAATGTTTTATCACTTTCTCTTTTGCTATACCAATAGTGCTAGCCTTTTCTGTCTGCTTGTTATTTAACTCTTAATACAATTTTTGCTACCCTACTGCATAGAAGTAACTTTCTAAACTATCCTGAAAGGAAGCATCTGCCATTGCACATAGACCGAGTGGGTTATAGGGCATACAAGCATTCATAAAACTGCTAGTGGCTTTACTCATTAAC